>JAVGWW010000001.1:365000-435000 GCA_036924055.1 Leuresthes tenuis
GCAGTCGAAGCAGTCGAACTGAAAGCAGTCGCACTGAAAGCAGTCGCACTGAAAGCAGTCGCACTGAAAGCAGTCGAACTGAAAGCAGTCGAAGCAGTCGCACTGAAAGCAGTTGAACTGAAAGCAGTCGCACTGAAAGCAGTCGAAGCAGTCGCACTGAAAGCAGTCGAAGCAGTCGCACTGAAAGCAGTCGAAGCAGTCGCACTGAAAGCAGTCGCACTGAAAGCAGTCGAACTGAAAGCAGTCGCACTGAAAGCTGTCGAACTGAAAGCAGTCGCACTGAAAGCAGTCGAAGCAGTCGAACTGAAAGCAGTCGAACTGAAAGCGGTCGAACTGAAAGCTGTCGAACTGAAAGCAGTCGCACTGAAAGCAGTCGAAGCAGTCGAACTGAAAGCAGTCGAACTGAAAGCTGTCGAACTGAAAGCAGTCGCACTGAAAGCAGTCGAAGCAGTCGAACTGAAAGCAGTCGAACTGAAAGCGGTCGAACTGAAAGCTGTCGAACTGAAAGCAGTCGCACTGAAAGCAGTCGAAGCAGTCGAACTGAAAGCAGTCGAACTGAAAGCTGTCGAACTGAAAGCAGTCGCACTGAAAGCAGTCGAAGCAGTCGAACTGAAAGCAGTCGAACTGAAAGCGGTCGAACTGAAAGCTGTCGAACTGAAAGCAGTCGCACTGAAAGCAGTCGAAGCAGTCGAACTGAAAGCAGTCGAACTGAAAGCTGTCGAACTGAAAGCAGTCGCACTGAAAGCAGTCGAAGCAGTCGAACTGAAAGCAGTCGCACTGAAAGCGGTCGAAGCAGTCGAACTGAAAGCAGTCGCACTGAAAGCAGTCGAAGCAGTCGAACTGAAAGCAGTCGCACTGAAAGCAGTCGAACTGAAAGCAGTCGAACTGAAAGCAGTCGCACTGAAAGCAGTCGCACTGAAAGCAGTCGCACTGAAAGCAGTCGAAGCAGTCGCACTGAAAGCAGTCGAACTGAAAGCAGTCGAAGCAGTCGCACTGAAAGCAGTCGAACTGAAAGCAGTCGAAGCAGTCGAACTGAAAGCAGTCGAAGCAGTCGCACTGAAAGCAGTCGAAGCAGTCGCACTGAAAGCAGTCGAAGCAGTCGCACTGAAAGCAGTCGAAGCAGTCGCACTGAAAGCAGTCGAACTGAAAGCAGTCGCACTGAAAGCAGTCGAAGCAGTCGCACTGAAAGCAGTCGCACTGAAAGCAGTCGAAGCAGTCGCACTGAAAGCAGTCGAACTGAAAGCAGTCGAAGCAGTCGCACTGAAAGCAGTCGAAGCAGTCGAACTGAAAGCAGTCGCACTGAAAGCAGTCGAAGCAGTCGCACTGAAAGCAGTCGAAGCAGTCGCACTGAAAGCAGTCGAAGCAGTCGCACTGAAAGCAGTCGAAGCAGTCGCACTGAAAGCAGTCGCACTGAAAGCAGTCGAAGCAGTCGCACTGAAAGCAGTCGAAGCAGTCGCACTGAAAGCAGTCGAAGCAGTCGAACTGAAAGCAGTCGAAGCAGTCGCACTGAAAGCAGTCGAACTGAAAGCAGTCGAAGCAGTCGCACTGAAAGCAGTCGAAGCAGTCGCACTGAAAGCAGTCGCACTGAAAGCAGTCGCACTGAAAGCAGTCGAACTGAAAGCAGTCGAACTGAAAGCAGTCGAAGCAGTCGCACTGAAAGCAGTCGCACTGAAAGCAGTCGAACTGAAAGCAGTCGAAGCAGTCGCACTGAAAGCAGTCGAAGCAGTCGCACTGAAAGCAGTCGAACTGAAAGCAGTCGAAGCAGTCGCACTGAAAGCAGTCGAACTGAAAGCAGTCGAAGCAGTCGCACTGAAAGCAGTCGAAGCAGTCGCACTGAAAGCAGTCGAACTGAAAGCAGTCGAAGCAGTCGCACTGAAAGCAGTCGAAGCAGTCGCACTGAAAGCAGTCGAACTGAAAGCAGTCGAAGCAGTCGCACTGAAAGCAGTCGAAGCAGTCGCACTGAAAGCAGTCGAACTGAAAGCAGTCGAAGCAGTCGCACTGAAAGCAGTCGAAGCAGTCGAACTGAAAGCAGTCGAACTGAAAGCAGTCGAAGCAGTCGCACTGAAAGCAGTCGAAGCAGTCGAACTGAAAGCAGTCGAAGCAGTCGCACTGAAAGCAGTCGAACTGAAAGCAGTCGAACTGAAAGCAGTCGAAGCAGTCGAAGCAGTCGCACTGAAAGCAGTCGAACTGAAAGCAGTCGAACTGAAAGCAGTCGAAGCAGTCGCACTGAAAGCAGTCGAACTGAAAGCAGTCGAAGCAGTCGCACTGAAAGCAGTCGAAGCAGTCGCACTGAAAGCAGTCGAACTGAAAGCAGTCGAAGCAGTCGAACTGAAAGCAGTCGAAGCAGTCGCACTGAAAGCAGTCGAAGCAGTCGCACTGAAAGCAGTCGAAGCAGTCGCACTGAAAGCAGTCGAACTGAAAGCAGTCGCACTGAAAGCAGTCGCACTGAAAGCAGTCGCACTGAAAGCAGTCGAACTGAAAGCAGTCGAACTGAAAGCAGTCGAACTGAAAGCAGTCGAACTGAAAGCAGTCGAAGCAGTCGAACTGAAAGCAGTCGAAGCAGTCGAACTGAAAGCAGTCGCACTGAAAGCAGTCGAACTGAAAGCAGTCGAACTGAAAGCAGTCGCACTGAAAGCAGTCGCACTGAAAGCAGTCGCACTGAAAGCAGTCACACTGAAAGCAGTCGAAGCAGTCGAACTGAAAGCAGTCGAAGCAGTCGAACTGAAAGCAGTCGAAGCAGTCGAACTGAAAGCGGTCGCACTGAAAGCAGTCGAACTGAAAGCAGTCGCACTGAAAGCAGTCGAACTGAAAGCAGTCGAACTGAAAGCAGTCGCACTGAAAGCAGTCGCACTGAAAGCAGTCGCACTGAAAGCAGTCGCACTGAAAGCAGTCGCACTGAAAGCAGTCGAACTGAAAGCAGTCGAACTGAAAGCAGTCACACTGAAAGCAGTCGAAGCAGTCGCACTGAAAGCAGTCGAAGCAGTCGCACTGAAAGCAGTCGAAGCAGTCGAACTGAAAGCAGTCGAAGCAGTCGCACTGAAAGCGGTCGAAGCAGTCGCACTGAAAGCAGTCGAAGCAGTCGCACTGAAAGCGGTCGAAGCAGTCGCACTGAAAGCAGTCGAAGCAGTCGAACTGAAAGCAGTCGAAGCAGTCGCACTGAAAGCGGTCGAAGCAGTCGCACTGAAAGCAGTCGCACTGAAAGCAGTCGCACTGAAAGCAGTCGCACTGAAAGCAGTCGAAGCAGTCGCACTGAAAGCAGTCGAAGCAGTCGCACTGAAAGCAGTCGAAGCAGTCGCACTGAAAGCAGTCGAAGCAGTCGAACTGAAAGCAGTCGAAGCAGTCGCACTGAAAGCAGTCGAAGCAGTCGAACTGAAAGCAGTCGAAGCAGTCGCACTGAAAGCGGTCGAAGCAGTCGCACTGAAAGCAGTCGCACTGAAAGCAGTCGCACTGAAAGCAGTCGCACTGAAAGCAGTCGCACTGAAAGCAGTCGAAGCAGTCGAACTGAAAGCAGTCGCACTGAAAGCAGTCGAACTGAAAGCAGTCGCACTGAAAGCAGTCGCACTGAAAGCAGTCGAACTGAAAGCAGTCGAACTGAAAGCAGTCGAACTGAAAGCAGTCGCACTGAAAGCCTGCAGCGTGAGAGCTGCAGGGAGTGTTTCAGCTCAGGGTTGTTGTCAGGAGTCTGATAAGTGTGTTTCCACAGAGCTGCAGTACTTCATCTAACAGCTCATTCAGTCCTCCCACAGACCTAATTTCTTTTTGATTTCCATGTAATCTTTTAAAATGCTCTCCAGGCTTTCTGAAGGTCTGTCAAAGTGTCAAGAAGCCATTCTTAAGGAAGGGAAACAGGGAGAAAAGGCTGAGCTGTGCCAAATGACACAAGAAGTGGACTGAAAATCAGTGGCAACAGGTCTTATGGAGGGATGAATCCTCCCCAGAGCCCGGACCTCAACATTATTGAAGCAGTGTGGGATCATCTGACAGAGAGCGGAAATGATTCAATATCATTATTGTCAGAGCTGATAACCTCTGATTTCATTCTGCTCCGGTAAGGCGAGCTGCTTCACGCCTCTTCTTCTTCTTCAGCCAAATCAACCCGAGGTCACTGATAGAAGTCACTTTAATCACAAGTTTGCAGAGTTTAGAAGAGCTCGGTTCTCGTGGTCGGGACTGGCGGTTCTCGTGGTCGGGACCGGCGGTTTCTCGTGGTGGGGACCGGCGGTTCTCGTGGTCGGGACCGGCGGTTCTCGTGGTCGGGACCGGCGGTTCTCGTGGTGGGGACCGGCGGTTCTCGTGGTCGGGACCGGCGGTTCCCTTTAGACCACACACAGCACCACATTCTTCATCTACACCCTCAGGGTGAGGAGTTCAGCTGTAGACAGACCAGATTCATCAAGGTCAGCGGTTCAGGATCGCTGCTCAACACGCAGCCACTCCATCTCTGATCCGGTTCTGAGGGGGAGCAGGGTTACATAATAGGGCCCAGACTGCGAGGGGCCCCTCAGAGGAAGAAACAAACGCTGATCTGTGCAAAGATAGACGAGACATGAGGTCAAAAACACACATCTGTGTTTGGGAGGAGGCCCGGAGAGGAGGGGAGGCCCGGTTCAGAACCCCGGTAAGGTTAAGAGTTAAAGCAAGATACTACAGAAGAAGAAAAGAGCCAGCAGTCATTATGACATCATCATGAAATGGGAAACCTATTCAGATCTGGTTTCATTCACTGTGGTTCGAGTCCTCAGAACCTTCAGAACCTTCAGAACTGTCTGATCTCCTCTGATAACCTTATGACCCAGTTTCTTTCTGAAGGAGCTGTTCCTGCTGTTCTGCTGCAGCTCAACAGCAGACAGTGTTTGGAAACTTTGGAACCAACCCTTCAGTTTCAGCTGTTTGTTTTCCTTTGTGGGTTTGGACCCACCAGCGGGCCTCAGCTTGTTCTCGGGTTAAAAATACTCCCCGTTGAAAGCTTTCAGTTCTGTGAACACAGGCTGACTGACGCCTCCGCTGGTGGTCCCTTTCTGAGCAGCATTTTTCAGAACTGGTGTTTTGATTTTCCTGTGTAAACACAAGATGGCGGCACGGCGAAGGTCGGCTTCATCACCGAGGGACGCAGAGAATGTGGTCCAACTGTGATCCGAGGTCACGAAACAGAGGTCTGCAATAACCAGGGTTCAGATAATCAGCCTCAACAAATGTTCCTGTGGAACAAAAAGTTCATTTAATTACGTCTGGAACAACATCAGAGACACAAAGGGACTGAAGGAGAACTCCTCGGCGCCGACGGACTACTTCCATAAAACTGGCTCTGAAGAACTGAGAGGTGGGATGGAAAAGGGGAAGAACAGGCGTGGGGGAAAGAAGAAGAAAAGTTACAGAAATAGGATGAAGACGAGCAAAAGAAAACTATAGAGAGAAGGAAGGAAAAAAGGAAGGAATTCAGAAAAGAAGGAAAGGTAGGGAAGCATGGGAAGAACCAGAACCAGGACCGGGTCAACAATCTAATATAAGGACCCAGCTGAAGGAGGGCTCAGATCCTGCAGGACTCCTGGTTCTGGTCTGGGTTGCAGACGGTTCTGCAGGACTCCTGGTTCTGGTCTGGGTTGCAGACGGTTCTGCAGGACGTCCTCATACCTGAAGCTGAGTTCTGGTGCTGCAGAGTGCTGGTCTGTAAGGTCCAGCTGATCCAGACCCGGTTCTCCCCCTCTCTGGTTTCCTCCTCTGGTGCTGGTCTGTAAGGTCCAGCTGATCCAGACCCGGTTCTCCCCCTCTCTGGTTTCCTCCTCTGGTGCTGGCCGGTCTGAGCGACTCTGTCAGAGGTTTACGGGCCACCGGACCGAACCCTCGCCGCCCTGCTTCGGATCGGGCCGTGCAGAACCTCTAAAAGCTCAAACCCGGTCAGCTGTAAGCTGTGTTGCCATGACAGCAGATGCCCTCACGAAACTCCTCAGCCGGACCAAACGCCGCCAGGACGTCCACAGCCAGAATCAGCCTTCTTCTGTCAGCTGGCTGCTGTGCTCAGTGTTCAGGGAGGGGTTTAGTGCCTGGTTCCTGTGACCCGGTTCATCCGAAGCAAAGAATAACTTCTCTCAGCAGCTCATTAACCTTCCTTTTATTCCGGTGTCCCGGTGAAATCCTGACGGCAGTGAATGTGGGGCCGATGTTTGTGATGATGAGTCAGACTGGAACAAAGCCGGGGGGGGGCTTCACTGGCCGCTCTGCTGTGATTTATGGGGCCGATATTTGTTTAACCCACATCTGTGCTGATGAAAGCGAACTCCTTCCTGCGTGGGAGGAGCAGCTCTGGACCAGAGCAGGGTCACATGATCCATCAGAGCAGGGTCACATGATCCACCAGAGCAGGGTCACATGATCCACCAGAGCAGGGTCACATGATCCACCAGAGCAGGGTCACATGATCCACCAGAGCAGGGTCACATGATCCACCAGAGCAGGGTCACATGATCCACCAGAGCAGCTCTGGACCAGAGCAGGGTCACATGATCCACCAGAGCAGCTCTGGACCGCTCCTTTGAACAAAGTCTGAAGATGTTTGCACACAAGCCGCCCGAGTCGTGTTGCTGAAGCACAGCAGCAGCCGGAAGCTGCCATGCTGATCACCTTCCAGCTACACCTCAGGCTGTAGGGGGCGCTTTTCAGGCATGGGGGGGGCAGACGACAGGAGGAGGTGCTACGAAATGGAGCGGTCAGCTCACACGTTGTTTCAGGCTCAGCTGGATCAGCAGAGTTTAGGAACCGAACTTTCAGCTACAGATCCTCAGACACAACACGCCCACTGACACCTTCCAGCCCACCTCCACACCGAACATCTGGAAAACATCTGGCTTTTCTGAGAGGGAGGAACATTGGACCAAAGTCAGCAGCACAGGTGTGAACACCCACCTGCTGACACGCCATGCTGAATCCTGGATGCTAACGCAGCTAGCACAACAACTCAGAGAGGTCAAAGGTCATCACAGCAACTACTGTCTGATTTATGGATCAACTTTCCCCAGAAAGACAGAGCAGCGGTCACATGATCCACCAGAGCAGGGGTCACATGATCCACCAGAGCAGGGTCACATGATCCATCAGAGCAGCGGTCACATGATCCACCAGAGCGGGGGTCACATGATCCACCAGAGCAGCGGTCACATGATCCACCAGAGCAGCGGTCACATGATCCACCAGAGCGGGGTCACATGATCCACCAGAGCAGCGGTCACATGATCCACCAGAGCAGCGGTCACATGATCCACCAGAGCGGGGTCACATGATCCACCAGAGCGGGGTCACATGATCCACCAGAGCAGGGTCACATGATCCACCAGAGCGGGGTCACATGATCCACCAGAGCGGGGTCACATGATCCACCAGAGCAGGGTCACATGATCCACCAGAGCAGCGGTCACATGATCCACCACCAACCAGACTGATGTGAGTCAGAACTATCAGACGATGGGTCTGAAGAACCTCACAGTTACGGAAATGATTAGTTTCTGATCAATCGTTATGAACTGTATCCGATTACAACTGAATCATTTTGAATCATATCGTCTTAAAGGGGATGGAGTCACGCCTCTGATTTCCACGCAGGTTTTCAGTTGGGTCCCCCGACCACGAGAGGGTTACCGCCGGCTGCAGCTCTCGTGCCGGGCTGACCTGACGGCAGCATCATGGAGAAGCACTTTTATAACTCACATTTCCAACGTTCCCTGAGAGAAGAGCCGAGTTGCCTCTTACATCAGCAGGTAGTTCGGAGTGTGTCCGTCTCCACGGTGACGGCGTTTTTACCTCTCGGACAGCCCTGAGCAGTTTGGGAAAGTTTCCACCGTGTTTCTGTGCGGTTATTAAAGCGTGGCTTTAATCTGCAGATCTGATTATCTCATTAACCACGACACAAAGAGTGCAGAGCCAGCTGGCCGCCGGGCAGCAGCGTGGAGGCAGGGGTCAGAGGTCAGCGCACACACACACACACAGACTCACACACACACACACACACACACACACACAGACTCACACACACACACACACACAGACTCACACACACACAGAGACACACACACACAGACACACACACACAGACTCACACACACACACAGACTCACACACAGACACACACACACAGAGACACACACACACACACACACATGCACACTAATCAGCCCGTTTCCACGCTGCTCAGATAACACAAACCTGCAAACAGGGGAATCCCACCGCTGCACAGCAGGAACCTATTGTTCACACAGCGCCTTCCCTGCAACACACACACACAGACACACACACACAGAGACACACACACAGACACACACAGAGACACACACAGAGACACACACACACACACACAGAGACACACACAGACACACAGACACAGAGACACACACACAGAGACACACACAGACACACAGACACAGAGACACACACACAGAGACACACACAGACACACAGACACAGAGACACACACACAGACACACACAGAGACACACAGACACACACACACACACACAGAGACACACACACACAGACACACACACACACACACACACACACACACAGAGACACACACACTCACACACACAGAGACACACACAGACACACAGACACAGAGACACACACACAGACTCACACACACACAGACACACACACAGACTCACACACACACTCACACACACACAGACTCATGTTTAGGATAGATCTCGGCCGTATAACGAGCCGACACTCTTCACATTAAACGATGATAAAAACCTCTAAAAATACTGAAAGCTCCACCAAAGTGTTCAGATGTGATTCTGAGTGAAAATGTGTTCTTGTCTGATTTTCAGAGCAGCTGAAACCATCTTCAGGACCTGTTCAGCTCATGAATCCAAATCTAATAAAAGCCCAAAGCATGCTGCTGAGTTCAGGCAGGCTGCTGACCCGAACCCATTGTCCTGAAAACTCTCCTGTTCTGTTCAGGTTTCAGCCAACAGCAACAGAAACTGTACCTGGAAACCCCACATGAAGGTGGCCCTGGGTCTTTACAGTCCTCGGCATAAAGAAGCGAGGCGGCGCCTCCTCTTACCTGTGATGAACACAGCCTTGCCCTGAGCGGGCAGCGCGGCGGTTCTGCGGGCAGAGAAGAGCCAGCAGGCGAGGCCGAGCAGCACCAGCAGCAGGGCCGGCAGGCAGAACTCCCACAGCCTCTCCATCAGCACCGTGGCCCCCACCCAGGCCACCAGGTTGGAGCCGGCGGTCAGGTGGGACGCCAGAATCTTCTTCATGGCCCCGCCAACAAACACGGTGACAACAGCCACGTAAAACCAGACAGGAAGGGTGTAGTTGTCCATCATCAGCTTCACCTGAGGTCTGCTGGAGCGCGTTTCCTCAGCCAGAGGGAGCTTCTCTCAGCTGAACACACTGCAGCCGGAGCAAAGCGTCAGCTGCTGCTCTGTGACTCGCAGCTGAATATATACGGAGCTGCAGGGGAGGAGGGACTACAGGCTGCATCTAATCTGCAGCTTCACACACACACAGGCTGCCGAGGGAAGAGCACAGATCACAGGAACATTCTCAAGAAAAGGACTCGAACTGAAGCTCAAACACACACAATGGGACACCTTATCAGCAGAGACGGAGCCCATCACGCTTGCTGATAAGAGGTTTTATCGGAGGCACGGGTCAGAACGTGACCTCGACCTCTGCAGCAGCAGGACGTCCTTCAGCTGATCTGAAGCCTGCAGGAAACTCAGCAGGAAGCTTCTCTGTTTGCTTCACAGCAGCACATCTCAGGGTTCATGCAGTCTTTGTTGTCTAATCATCGTGAAGTTGATCAATCTGTGTCCCCCTGATCAGTTAGTGAGAGCGTTCAGCTGCAGCTCACGCTCTCAATCAGCAGATGGAGTCATAACCAGGAGGAAGGGATGAGGAACAGCTCAGCCAAAAGCACAGAAGTGCTGCTTGAGTTGACTCATTACTGGACAGTTGGAAGTTTTTAAAAATCCAATAAAAAAACTTAACTGCAACTACTTTCTTAGTTTGAACCTTTTTGAACAGACAAAAGTCCAAAGAAAGTCTTCACTCAGCAGCTTATTTGTATTTAGAACCAAATCCAGAACCTGCAGCATCACTCAGTGAAAGCTGTTCTGGAGCCAAAGAAAGACAGAAAGTTTATAGAATCTACAGCAACAGCTTCTGGAGCTTCTCCAAGCAGCAGGTTACCTGCTGACAGGTGAGGGTGTCAGGATTGGGTATAAAAGCAGCTTCCACCAAAGGTTCAGCCTCTCCAACAAGGATGGGTCGTGGCTCACCGCTTTGTGCCAAACTCCTGGCTGACCTTCGACTGACGTTGTTTGTTTGTTTGTTTAGTTCCTGCAAACAAACAAACCGACAACCTGGACTCAGGAAGCATTTGGAGGAAAGTGTGAGTCTGAGTCTGAGGTGGAGCAGCTATTCAGAGTAGATCGCTGCAGACTGAAGTTGTTGCCGCCTCATCTTAGTATCAGCAGCAGGTAATAGTGTCAGACAGGTGAGATCCCCCCCCCCCCCCGATGAGGTAATAGTGTCTGACACTACTACCTGCTGCTGATACTAAGCTGTGCAGCAACACTGCAGCTCTAACCCTTCTCCTTAATCCCCCCACCGTTTGACATGCATCCCGCTCCTCACGTGTCCTAGATTAGCTTCACCGGTCACACCCTGAACCTCGGTCTCTGCTGGATGTCCTGCAGATTAAAGACCAGACGCCCTGCAGGAACCTGACCATAAGGAACGATGCTGCCTCGGTCTCTGCTGGATGTCCTGCAGATTAAAGACCAGACGCCCTGCAGGAACCTGACCATAAGGAACGATGCTGCCTCGGTCTCTGCTGGATGTCCCGCAGATTAAAGACCAGACGCCCTGCAGGAACCTGACCATAAGGAACGATGCTGCCTCGGTCTCTGCTGGATGTCCTGCAGATTAAAGACCAGACGCCCAGCAGGAACCTGACCATAAGGAACGATGCTGCCTCGGTCTCTGCTGGATGTCCTGCAGATTAAAGACCAGACGCCCTGCAGGAACCTGACCATAAGGATCGATGCTGCCTCGGTCTCTGCTGGATGTCCTGCAGATTAAAGACCAGACGCCCTGCAGGAACCTGACCATAAGGAACGATGCTGCCTCGGTCTCTGCTGGATGTCCCGCAGATTAAAGACCAGACGCCCAGCAGGAACCTGACCATAAGGATCGATGCTGCCTCGGTCTCTGCTGGATGTCCTGCAGATTAAAGACCAGACGCCCTGCAGGAACCTGACCATAAGGAACGATGCTGCCTCGGTCTCTGCTGGATGTCCTGCAGATTAAAGACCAGACGCCCTGCAGGAACCTGACCATAAGGAACGATGCTGCCTCGGTCTCTGCTGGATGTGCTGCAGATTAAAGACCAGACGCCCTGCAGGAACCTGACCATAAGGAACGATGCTGCCTCGGTCTCTGCTGGATGTCCTGCAGATTAAAGACCAGACGCCCTGCAGGAACCTGACCATAAGGAACGATGCTGCCTCGGTCTCTGCTGGATGTCCTGCAGATTAAAGACCAGACGCCCTGCAGGAACCTGACCATAAGGAACGATGCTGCCTCGGTCTCTGCTGGATGTCCTGCAGATTAAAGACCAGACGCCCTGCAGGAACCTGACCATAAGGAACGATGCTGCCTCGGTCTCTGCTGGATGTCCTGCAGATTAAAGACCAGACGCCCTGCAGGAACCTGACCATAAGGATCGATGCTGCCTCGGTCTCTGCTGGATGTCCTGCAGATTAAAGACCAGACGCCCTGCAGGAACCTGACCATAAGGAACGATGCTGCCTCGGTTTCTGCTGGATGTCCTGCAGATTAAAGACCAGACGCCCTGCAGGAACCTGACCATAAGGATCGATGCTGCCTCAGTCTCTCCTGGATGTCCTGCAGATTAAAGACCAGACGCCCTGCAGGAACCTGACCATAAGGATCGATGCTGCCTCGGTCTCTGCTGGATGTCCTGCAGATTAAAGACCAGACGCCCTGCAGGAACCTGACCATAAGGATCGATGCTGCCTCGGTCTCTGCTGGATGTCCCGCAGATTAAAGACCAGACGCCCTGCAGGAACCTGACCATAAGGAACGATGCTGCCTCGGTCTCTCCTGGATGTCCTGCAGATTAAAGACCAGACGCCCAGCAGGAACCTGACCATAAGGAACGATGCTGCCTCGGTCTCTGCTGGATGTGCTGCAGATTAAAGACCAGACGCCCTGCAGGAACCTGACCATAAGGAACGATGCTGCCTCGGTCTCTGCTGGATGTCCTGCAGATTAAAGACCAGACGCCCTGCAGGAACCTGACCATAAGGAACGATGCTGCCTCGGTCTCTGCTGGATGTGCTGCAGATTAAAGACCAGACGCCCTGCAGGAACCTGACCATAAGGAACGATGCTGCCTCGGTCTCTGCTGGATGTCCTGCAGATTAAAGACCAGACGCCCTGCAGGAACCTGACCATAAGGAACGATGCTGCCTCGGTCTCTGCTGGATGTCCTGCAGATTAAAGACCAGACGCCCTGCAGGAACCTGACCATAAGGAACGATGCTGCCTCGGTCTCTGCTGGATGTCCTGCAGATTAAAGACCAGACGCCCTGCAGGAACCTGACCATAAGGAACGATGCTGCCTCGGTCTCTGCTGGATGTCCCGCAGATTAAAGACCAGACGCCCTGCAGGAACCTGACCATAAGGAACGATGCTGCCTCGGTTTCTGCTGGATGTCCTGCAGATTAAAGACCCGACGCCCTGCAGGAACCTGACCATAAGGAACGATGCTGCCTCGGTCTCTGCTGGATGTCCTGCAGATTAAAGACCAGACGCCCTGCAGGAACCTGACCATAAGGAACGATGCTGCCTCAGTCTCTGCTGGATGTCCTGCAGATTAAAGACCAGACGCCCTGCAGGAACCTGACCATAAGGAACGATGCTGCCTCGGTTTCTGCTGGATGTCCTGCAGATTAAAGACCAGACGCCCTGCAGGAACCTGACCATAAGGAACGATGCTGCCTCGGTCTCTGCTGGATGTCCCGCAGATTAAAGACCAGACGCCCTGCAGGAACCTGACCATAAGGAACGATGCTGCCTCGGTCTCTGCTGGATGTCCTGCAGATTAAAGACCAGACGCCCTGCAGGAACCTGACCATAAGGATCGATGCTGCCTCGGTCTCTGCTGGATGTCCTGCAGATTAAAGACCAGACGCCCTGCAGGAACCTGACCATAAGGAACGATGCTGCCTCGGTCTCTGCTGGATGTCCCGCAGATTAAAGACCAGACGCCCTGCAGGAACCTGACCATAAGGAACGATGCTGCCTCGGTCTCTCCTGGATGTCCTGCAGATTAAAGACCAGACGCCCAGCAGGAACCTGACCATAAGGATCGATGCTGCCTCGGTCTCTGCTGGATGTCCTGCAGATTAAAGACCAGACGCCCTGCAGGAACCTGACCATAAGGAACGATGCTGCCTCGGTTTCTGCTGGATGTCCCGCAGATTAAAGACCAGACGCCCTGCAGGAACCTGACCATAAGGAACGATGCTGCCTCGGTCTCTGCTGGATGTGCTGCAGATTAAAGACCAGACGCCCTGCAGGAACCTGACCATAAGGAACGATGCTGCCTCGGTCTCTGCTGGGTGTCCCGCAGATTAAAGACCAGACGCCCTGCAGGAACCTGACCATAAGGAACGATGCTGCCTCGGTCTCTGCTGGATGTCCTGCAGATTAAAGACCAGACGCCCTGCAGGAACCTGACCATAAGGAACGATGCTGCCTCGGTCTCTGCTGGATGTCCTGCAGATTAAAGACCAGACGCCCTGCAGGAACCTGACCATAAGGATCGATGCTGCCTCGGTCTCTGCTGGATGTCCTGCAGATTAAAGACCAGACGCCCTGCAGGAACCTGACCATAAGGAACGATGCTGCCTCGGTCTCTCCTGGATGTCCTGCAGATTAAAGACCAGACGCCCTGCAGGAACCTGACCATAAGGAACGATGCTGCCTCGGTCTCTGCTGGATGTCCCGCAGATTAAAGACCAGACGCCCTGCAGGAACCTGACCATAAGGAACGATGCTGCCTCGGTCTCTGCTGGATGTCCCGCAGATTAAAGACCAGACGCCCTGCAGGAACCTGACCATAAGGAACGATGCTGCCTCGGTCTCTGCTGGATGTCCTGCAGATTAAAGACCAGACGCCCTGCAGGAACCTGACCATAAGGATCGATGCTGCCTCGGTCTCTGCTGGATGTCCTGCAGATTAAAGACCAGACGCCCTGCAGGAACCTGACCATAAGGAACGATGCTGCCTCGGTCTCTGCTGGATGTCCCGCAGATTAAAGACCAGACGCCCTGCAGGAACCTGACCATAAGGAACGATGCTGCCTCGGTCTCTGCTGGATGTCCCGCAGATTAAAGACCAGACGCCCTGCAGGAACCTGACCATAAGGAACGATGCTGCCTCGGTCTCTGCTGGATGTCCTGCAGATTAAAGACCAGACGCCCTGCAGGAACCTGACCATAAGGAACGATGCTGCCTCGGTCTCTGCTGGATGTCCTGCAGATTAAAGACCAGACGCCCTGCAGGAACCTGACCATAAGGAACGATGCTGCCTCGGTCTCTGCTGGATGTCCTGCAGATTAAAGACCAGACGCCCTGCAGGAACCTGACCATAAGGATCGATGCTGCCTCGGTCTCTGCTGGATGTCCTGCAGATTAAAGACCAGACGCCCTGCAGGAACCTGACCATAAGGAACGATGCTGCCTCGGTCTCTCCTGGATGTCCTGCAGATTAAAGACCAGACGCCCTGCAGGAACCTGACCATAAGGAACGATGCTGCCTCGGTCTCTGCTGGATGTCCCGCAGATTAAAGACCAGACGCCCTGCAGGAACCTGACCATAAGGAACGATGCTGCCTCGGTCTCTGCTGGATGTCCTGCAGATTAAAGACCAGACGCCCTGCAGGAACCTGACCATAAGGAACGATGCTGCCTCGGTCTCTCCTGGATGTCCTGCAGATTAAAGACCAGACGCCCTGCAGGAACCTGACCATAAGGAACGATGCTGCCTCGGTCTCTGCTGGATGTCCCGCAGATTAAAGACCAGACGCCCTGCAGGAACCTGACCTTGTGGTCAAATCACAGCAGATGTTCCTTATTTCAGTGAAAAAAAAACAACTGAAAAGCTTGAAGAGAGTCTTCATATTCTCAGGTTTTACATAATCATGTCCTCATGTGTTAAAACTCAGTAAATCAAACCTCAGCAACACACAACATATTAAACTGTGTCATTATTTTCTCAACAAAAACTGAAAAAACACAGCAGCAGTTAGTGTAAAACTAAGTGAACCCCTGATCGCCAGCGTTGCTTCAGCTCATTTGGGTTTGCAGCATTTCTCTGACCTTGGGGTGACCTTTAACCTTTAACCTGCTAACTGAGGCCTGTGGAGTCTGAGATGTATGACCTTTAACCTTTAGCATGCTAACTGAGGCCTGTGGAGTCTGAGATGTATGACCTTTAACCTTTAGCATGCTAACTGAGGCCTGTGGAGTCTGAGATGTATGACCTTTAACCTTTAGCATGCTAACTGAGGCCTGTGGAGTCTGAGATGTAGCTCTGGGCTTCTTCTCCTTGGGGTGACCTTTAACCTTTAACATGCTAACTGAGGCCTGTAGAGTCTGAGATGTATGACCTTTAACCTTTAGCATGCTAACTGAGGCCTGTGGAGTCTGAGATGTAGCTCTGGGCTTCTTCACCTTGGGGTGACCTTTAACCTTTAACATGCTAACTGAGGCCTGTAGAGTCTGAGATGTATGACCTTTAACCTTTAGCATGCTAACTGAGGCCTGTGGAGTCTGAGATGTATGACCTTTAACCTTTAGCATGCTAACTGAGGCCTGTGGAGTCTGAGATGTAGCTCTGGGCTTCTTCTCCTTGGGGTGACCTTTAACCTTTAACATGCTAACTGAGGCCTGTAGAGTCTGAGATGTATGACCTTTAACCTTTAGCGTGCTAACTGAGGCCTGTGGAGTCTGAGATGTAGCTCTGGGCTTCTTCACCTTGGGGTGACCTTTAACCTTTAACATGCTAACTGAGGCCTGTAGAGTCTGAGATGTAGCTCTGGGCTTCTTCTCCTTGGGGTGACCTTTAACCTTTAACATGCTAACTGAGGCCTGTGGAGTCTGAGATGTATGACCTTTAACCTTTAGCATGCTAACTGAGGCCTGTAGAGTCTGAGATGTAGCTCTGGGCTTCTTCTCCTTGGGGTGACCTTTAACCTTTAACATGCTAACTGAGGCCTGTAGAGTCTGAGATGTAGCTCTGGGCTTCTTCTCCTTGGGCTGACCTTTAACCTTTAGCATGCTAACTGAGGCCTGGAGAGTCTGAGATGTAGCTCTGGGCTTCTTCACCTTGGGGTGACCTTGCTGGGACGTCCACTCCTGGGAAGATTGACAGCTGTCCTGAATGTTTTCCACTTGTGTTCCTGCCAGCGAATCAAAGATGAGATCATATTTTTCATCAAGTAGACAAATGTCCCATGATGGGTAGAATTATTAGTTTATGATCTTGCAAATAATTGCATTCTTGTCTACATTTAACACAGCGTCCCATTTTTTGTGGAAAACTGTCATCAGTTCAGTCAGAATTTATCCCAAAACTTAAACAATATCAGTCGCTGAATGACAGCCACAGACAGAAGCCATTGTTCCTTCAAAATTACAGTTCATTCAGCAAGATAATTCAATCAATATCTACATCAAACATAACAGATCAATTAGACTTTTTCTGTTAATGATGAAGGATTATTTCAAAGGGAGACTTTATAGCAGTTAAAATGGATTTAATGAGGGAAGAACAGAAAGTTCCTGACCTTCCTGTCTGCGTCAGGCTGGGATCGGGCCGTTCTGTTTTATCTGATGTCCTCAGAGATGCATTCAGGGCAGCGTCCCTGAATGCATCGCTTTTAAACCTTGATGCTCTTCAACTGAAGAACCGGAAGGCGTCACGTGGCGTCGAACAGAACTCCAGCACATCTGAAGGTTTCTCTGAAGACTTTCTGCTCCTCGTAAAAAACTGAAGGAGCTGTTTAGTTATCAGAGCTTTTGTATGTAAGTTGATCCGAAGCAGACCGTGTTCAGCTGGTGGCTTTACGTTCTCACTCGATTCAGATCTCTGTGTTTACTCAGATGAATCCTGAATCTCTCCTTCTTCACTCCGCTGACCACGCCACCACGCCGCTGACCACGCCACAGCGTGCTCATACCTTCAGGCTGCTGTCAGTTAGCATGTGAACAGCGACCGACGATCCAAACACAGCCGAAGGGAAGCTGCGTCTCCATCCACAGAGGAGCTGAACTTCTGTTCCGAGCAACTTAAACATGAACAAATGTTTTGTCACAAAGCAGGAGATGGTGTACAACCCTGTGGAGTGGAGATCAGCCCACAGGTGAGTGGAGATCAGCCCACAGGTGAGCAGGAGATCAGCCCACAGGTGAGTGGAGATCAGCCCACAGGTGAGTGGAGATCAGCCCACAGGTGAGTGGAGATCAGCCCACAGGTGAGCAGGAGATCAGCCCACAGGTGAGTGGAGATCAGCCCACAGGTGAGTGGAGATCAGCCCACAGGTGAGTGGAGATCAGCCCACAGGTGAGTGGAGATCAGCCCACAGGTGAGTGGAGATCAGCCCACAGGTGAGCAGGAGATCAGCCCACAGGTGAGCAGGAGATCAGCCCACAGGTGAGTGGAAATCAGCCCACAGGTGAGCAGGAAATCAGCCCACAGGTGAGCAGGAAATCAGCCCACAGGTGAGTGGAGATCAGCCCACAGGTGAGTGGAAATCAGCCCACGGGTGAGTGGAGATCAGCCCACAGGTGAGTGGAAATCAGCCCACAGGTGAGTGGAAATCAGCCCACAGGTGAGTGGAGATCAGCCCACAGGTGAGCAGGAGATCAGCCCACAGGTGAGTGGAAATCAGCCCACAGGTGAGCAGGAAATCAGCCCACAGGTGAGCAGGAAATCAGCCCACAGGTGAGTGGAGATCAGCCCACAGGTGAGTGGAAATCAGCCCACGGGTGAGTGGAGATCAGCCCACAGGTGAGTGGAAATCAGCCCACAGGTGAGTGGAGATCAGCCCACAGGTGAGTGGAGATCAGCCCACAGGTGAGTGGAGATCAGCCCACAGGTGAGTGGAGATCAGCCCACAGGTGAGTGGAGATCAGCCCACAGGTGAGCAGGAGATCAGCCCACAGGTGAGTGGAAATCAGCCCACAGGTGAGTGGAAATCAGCCCACAGGTGAGTGGAAATCAGCCCACAGGTGAGCAGGAAATCAGCCCACGGGTGAGCAGGAAATCAGCCCACGGGTGAGCAGGAAATCAGCCCACGGGTGAGCAGGAAATCAGCCCACAGGTGAGTGGAAATCAGCCCACAGGTGAGTGGAAATCAGCCCACGGGTGAGTGGAAATCAGCCCACGGGTGAGTGGAAATCAGCCCACGGGTGAGCAGGAAATCAGCCCACGGGTGAGTGGAAATCAGCCCACGGGTGAGTGGAGATCAGCCCACAGGTGAGTGGAGATCAGCCCACAGGTGAGTGGAGATCAGCCCACAGGTGAGTGGAGATCAGCCCACAGGTGAGCAGGAGATCAGCCCACAGGTGAGTGGAGATCAGCCCACAGGTGAGTGGAGATCAGCCCACAGGTGAGTGGAGATCAGCCCACAGGTGAGTGGAGATCAGCCCACAGGTGAGTGGAGATCAGCCCACAGGTGAGCAGGAGATCAGCCCACAGGTGAGCAGGAGATCAGCCCACAGGTGAGTGGAAATCAGCCCACAGGTGAGCAGGAAATCAGCCCACAGGTGA
Source organism: Leuresthes tenuis (assembly GCA_036924055.1). Classification (NCBI taxonomy): domain Eukaryota; kingdom Metazoa; phylum Chordata; class Actinopteri; order Atheriniformes; family Atherinopsidae; genus Leuresthes; species Leuresthes tenuis. The sequence continues at coordinate 383,874 of JAVGWW010000001.1, forward strand.
GCAGGAAATCAGCCCACAGGTGAGTGGAGATCAGCCCACAGGTGAGTGGAAATCAGCCCACGGGTGAGTGGAGATCAGCCCACAGGTGAGTGGAAATCAGCCCACAGGTGAGTGGAAATCAGCCCACAGGTGAGTGGAGATCAGCCCACAGGTGAGCAGGAGATCAGCCCACAGGTGAGTGGAAATCAGCCCACAGGTGAGCAGGAAATCAGCCCACAGGTGAGCAGGAAATCAGCCCACAGGTGAGTGGAGATCAGCCCACAGGTGAGTGGAAATCAGCCCACGGGTGAGTGGAGATCAGCCCACAGGTGAGTGGAAATCAGCCCACAGGTGAGTGGAGATCAGCCCACAGGTGAGTGGAGATCAGCCCACAGGTGAGTGGAGATCAGCCCACAGGTGAGTGGAGATCAGCCCACAGGTGAGCAGGAGATCAGCCCACAGGTGAGTGGAAATCAGCCCACAGGTGAGTGGAAATCAGCCCACAGGTGAGTGGAAATCAGCCCACAGGTGAGCAGGAAATCAGCCCACAGGTGAGCAGGAAATCAGCCCACGGGTGAGCAGGAAATCAGCCCACGGGTGAGCAGGAAATCAGCCCACAGGTGAGTGGAAATCAGCCCACAGGTGAGTGGAAATCAGCCCACAGGTGAGTGGAAATCAGCCCACAGGTGAGTGGAAATCAGCCCACGGGTGAGCAGGAAATCAGCCCACGGGTGAGTGGAAATCAGCCCACGGGTGAGTGGAGATCAGCCCACAGGTGAGTGGAGATCAGCCCACAGGTGAGTGGAGATCAGCCCACAGGTGAGCAGGAAATCAGCCCACAGGTGAGTGGAAATCAGCCCACAGGTGAGCAGGAAATCAGCCCAGAGGTGAGCAGGAAATCAGCCCACAGGTGAGCAGGAAATCAGCCCACAGGTGAGTGGAAATCAGCCCACAGGTGAGCAGGAGATCAGCCCACAGGTGAGTGGAAATCAGCCCACAGGTGAGTGGAAATCAGCCCACAGGTGAGTGGAGATCAGCCCACAGGTGAGTGGAGATCAGCCCACAGGTGAGCAGGAGATCAGCCCACAGGTGAGTGGAAATCAGCCCACAGGTGAGTGGAGATCAGCCCACAGGTGAGCAGGAGATCAGCCCACAGGTGAGCACCCTAACCCTGACCAACACACTCCAGAGGGTCACCTGCTGTTTCCACACGACCATTCTGCAGAGTTACTGCGGGTCGATGGAATGTTGTCCTCACAAAGCCATTCAGAACACGCCATCCCTGCAGTGCACCTGGGGAAACACCTGGGGAAACACCTGGGGACCCTTCACCTGCAGTGAACACGCTTTATCTGCCCTTCACCTGCAGTGAACACGCTTTATCTGCCCTTCACCTGCAGTGAACACGCTTTATCTGCCCTTCACCTGCAGTGAACAGGCTTTATCTGCCCTTCACCTGCAGTGAACACGCTTTATCTGCCCTTCACCTGCAGTGAACACGCTTTATCTGCCCTTCACCTGCAGTGAACACACTTTATCTGCCCTTCACCTGCAGTGAACAGGCTTTATCTGCCCTTCACCTGCACAGTGAACACGCTTTATCTGCCCTTCACCTGCAGTGAACACGCTTTATCTGCCCTTCACCTGCAGTGAACATGCTTTATCTGCCCTTCACCTGCAGTGAACACGCTTTATCTGCCCTTCACCTGCAGTGAACAGGCTTTATCTGCCCTTCACCTGCAGTGAACAGGCTTTATCTGCCCTTCACCTGCACAGTGAACACGCTTTATCTGCCCTTCACCTGCAGTGAACAGGCTTTATCTGCCCTTCACCTGCAGTGAACACGCTTTATCTGCCCTTCACCTGCACAGTGAACAGGCTTTATCTGCCCTTCACCTGCACAGTGAACACGCTTTATCTGCCCTTCACCTGCAGTGAACATGCTTTATCTGCCCTTCACCTGCAGTGAACACGCTTTATCTGCCCTTCACCTGCACAGTGAACAGGCTTTATCTGCCCTTCACCTGCACAGTGAACACGCTTTATCTGCCCTTCACCTGCAGTGAACATGCTTTATCTGCCCTTCACCTGCAGTGAACACGCTTTACCTGCCCTTCACCTGCACAGTGAACATGCTTTATCTGCCCTTCACCTGCAGTGAACATGCTTTATCTGCCCTTCACCTGCAGTGAACATGCTTTATCTGCCCTTCACCTGCACAGTGAACATGCTTTATCTGCCCTTCACCTGCAGTGAACATGCTTTATCTGCCCTTCACCTGCAGTGAACAGGCTTTATCTGCCCTTTATCTGCAGTGAACACGCTTTATCTGCCCTTCACCTGCAGTGAACACGCTTTATCTGCCCTTCACCTGCACAGTGAACATGCTTTATCTGCCCTTCACCTGCAGTGAACACGCTTTATCTGCCCTTCACCTGCAGTGAACAGGCTTTATCTGCCCTTGACCTGCAGTGAACAGGCTTTATCTGCCCTTCACCTGCAGTGAACACGCTTTATCTGCCCTTCACCTGCAGTGAACAGGCTTTATCTGCCCTTCACCTGCAGTGAACAGGCTTTATCTGCCCTTCACCTGCAGTGAACATGCTTTATCTGCCCTTCACCTGCAGTGAACACGCTTTATCTGCCCTTCACCTGCAGTGAACAGGCTTTATCTGCCCTTCACCTGCAGTGAACACGCTTTACCTGCCCTTCACCTGCAGTGAACACGCTTTATCTGCCCTTCACCTGCAGTGAACACGCTTTATCTGCCCTTCACCTGCAGTGAACACGCTTTATCTGCCCTTCACCTGCAGTGAACAGGCTTTATCTGCCCTTCACCTGCAGTGAACACGCTTTATCTGCCCTTCACCTGCAGTGAACACGCTTTATCTGCCCTTCACCTGCAGTGAACACGCTTTATCTGCCCTTCACCTGCAGTGAACACGCTTTATCTGCCCTTCACCTGCAGTGAACAGGCTTTATCTGCCCTTCACCTGCAGTGAACATGCTTTATCTGCCCTTCACCTGCAGTGAACATGCTTTATCTGCCCTTCACCTGCAGTGAACAGGCTTTATCTGCCCTTCACCTGCAGTGAACACGCTTTACCTGCCCTTCACCTGCAGTGAACACGCTTTATCTGCCCTTCACCTGCAGTGAACACGCTTTATCTGCCCTTCACCTGCAGTGAACATGCTTTATCTGCCCTTCACCTGCACAGTGAACATGCTTTACCTGCCCTTCACCTGCAGTGAACACGCTTTATCTGCCCTTCACCTGCACAGTGAACATGCTTTATCTGCCCTTCACCTGCAGTGAACACGCTTTATCTGCCCTTCACCTGCAGTGAACATGCTTTATCTGCCCTTCACCTGCACAGTGAACATGCTTTATCTGCCCTTCACCTGCAGTGAACATGCTTTATCTGCCCTTCACCTGCAGTAAACAAGCTTTATCTGCCCTTTATCTGCAGTGAACACGCTTTATCTGCCCTTCACCTGCAGTGAACATGCTTTACCTGCCCTTCACCTGCAGTGAACAGGCTTTATCTGCCCTTCACCTGCAGTGAACACGCTTTACCTGCCCTTCACCTGCACAGTGAACATGCTTTATCTGCCCTTCACCTGCAGTGAACACGCTTTATCTGCCCTTCACCTGCAGTGAACACGCTTTATCTGCCCTTCACCTGCAGTGAACAGGCTTTATCTGCCCTTCACCTGCAGTGAACAGGCTTTATCTGCCCTTCACCTGCAGTGAACATGCTTTATCTGCCCTTCACCTGCAGTGAACACGCTTTATCTGCCCTTCACCTGCAGTGAACAGGCTTTATCTGCCCTTCACCTGCAGTGAACACGCTTTACCTGCCCTTCACCTGCAGTGAACACGCTTTATCTGCCCTTCACCTGCAGTGAACATGCTTTATCTGCCCTTCACCTGCAGTGAACAGGCTTTATCTGCCCTTCACCTGCAGTGAACATGCTTTATCTGCCCTTCACCTGCAGTGAACACGCTTTATCTGCCCTTCACCTGCAGTGAACAGGCTTTATCTGCCCTTCACCTGCAGTGAACACGCTTTACCTGCCCTTCACCTGCAGTGAACACGCTTTATCTGCCCTTCACCTGCAGTGAACATGCTTTATCTGCCCTTCACCTGCAGTGAACATGCTTTATCTGCCCTTCACCTGCAGTGAACATGCTTTATCTGCCCTTCACCTGCAGTGAACACGCTTTATCTGCCCTTCACCTGCAGTGAACATGCTTTATCTGCCCTTCACCTGCAGTGAACACGCTTTATCTGCCCTTCACCTGCAGTGAACACGCTTTATCTGCCCTTCACCTGCACAGTGAACATGCTTTATCTGCCCTTCACCTGCAGTGAACACGCTTTATCTGCCCTTCACCTGCAGTGAACACGCTTTATCTGCCCTTCACCTGCAGTGAACAGGCTTTATCTGCCCTTCACCTGCAGTGAACACGCTTTACCTGCCCTTCACCTGCAGTGAACATGCTTTATCTGCCCTTCACCTGCAGTGAACACGCTTTATCTGCCCTTCACCTGCAGTGAACATGCTTTATCTGCCCTTCACCTGCAGTGAACACGCTTTATCTGCCCTTCACCTGCAGTGAACATGCTTTATCTGCCCTTCACCTGCAGTGAACACGCTTTATCTGCCCTTCACCTGCAGTGAACACGCTTTATCTGCCCTTCACCTGCAGTGAACATGCTTTATCTGCCCTTCACCTGCAGTGAACACGCTTTATCTGCCCTTCACCTGCAGTGAACATGCTTTATCTGCCCTTCACCTGCAGTGAACAGGCTTTATCTGCCCTTCACCTGCAGTGAACACGCTTTATCTGCCCTTCACCTGCAGTGAACACGCTTTATCTGCCCTTCACCTGCAGTGAACATGCTTTATCTGCCCTTCACCTGCAGTGAACACGCTTTATCTGCCCTTCACCTGCAGTGAACATGCTTTATCTGCCCTTCACCTGCAGTGAACACGCTTTATCTGCCCTTCACCTGCAGTGAACACGCTTTATCTGCCCTTCACCTGCAGTGAACATGCTTTATCTGCCCTTCACCTGCAGTGAACAAGCTTTATCTGCCCTTTATCTGCAGTGAACACGCTTTATCTGCCCTTCACCTGCAGTGAACATGCTTTATCTGCCCTTCACCTGCAGTGAACAAGCTTTATCTGCCCTTTATCTGCAGTGAACACGCTTTATCTGCCCTTCACCTGCAGTGAACATGCTTTATCTGCCCTTCACCTGCACAGTGAACATGCTTTACCTGCCCTTCACCTGCAGTGAACACGCTTTATCTGCCCTTCACCTGCAGTGAACATGCTTTATCTGCCCTTCACCTGCACAGTGAACATGCTTTACCTGCCCTTCACCTGCAGTGAACATGCTTTATCTGCCCTTCACCTGCAGTGAACATGCTTTATCTGCCCTTCACCTGCAGTGAACAAGCTTTATCTGCCCTTTATCTGCAGTGAACACGCTTTATCTGCCCTTCACCTGCAGTGAACACGCTTTATCTGCCCCTCACCTGCACAGTGAACACGCTTTATCTGCCCTTCACCTGCAGTGAACACGCTTTATCTGCCCTTCACCTGCAGTGAACATGCTTTATCTGCCCTTCACCTGCACAGTGAACATGCTTTATCTGCCCCTCACCTGCACAGTGAACACGCTTTATCTGCCCTTCACCTGCAGTGAACACGCTTTATCTGCCCTTCACCTGCAGTGAACATGCTTTATCTGCCCTTCACCTGCAGTGAACATGCTTTATCTGCCCCTCACCTGCACAGTGAACACGCTTTATCTGCCCTTCACCTGCAGTGAACACGCTTTATCTGCCCTTCACCTGCAGTGAACACGCTTTATCTGCCCTTCACCTGCAGTGAACACGCTTTATCTGCCCTTCACCTGCAGTGAACACGCTTTATCTGCCCTTCACCTGCAGTGAACACGCTTTATCTGCCCTTCACCTGCAGTGAACATGCTTTATCTGCCCTTCACCTGCAGTGAACATGCTTTATCTGCCCCTCACCTGCACAGTGAACACGCTTTATCTGCCCTTCACCTGCAGTGAACACGCTTTATCTGCCCTTCACCTGCAGTGAACACGCTTTATCTGCCCTTCACCTGCACAGTGAACATGCTTTATCTGCCCTTCACCTGCAGTGAACATCCTTTATCTGCCCTTCACCTGCAGTGAACAAGCTTTACCTGCCCTTCACCTGCACAGTGAACATGCTTTACCTGCCCTTCACCTGCAGTGAACACGCTTTATCTGCCCTTCACCTGCACAGTGAACATGCTTTATCTGCCCTTCACCTGCACAGTGAACAGGCTTTATCTGCCCTTCACCTGCACAGTGAACATGCTTTATCTGCCCTTCACCTGCAGTGAACATGCTTTATCTGCCCTTCACCTGCAGTGAACACGCTTTATCTGCCCTTCACCTGCAGTGAACACGCTTTATCTGCCCTTCACCTGCACAGTGAATACGCTTTATCTGCCCTTCACCTGCAGTGAACATGCTTTATCTGCCCTTCACCTGCACAGTGAACATGCTTTATCTGCCCTTCACCTGCAGTGAACACGCTTTATCTGCCCTTCACCTGCACAGTGAACATGCTTTATCTGCCCTTCACCTGCAGTGAACATGCTTTATCTGCCCTTCACCTGCAGTGAACACGCTTTATCTGCCCTTTATCTGCAGTGAACACGCTTTATCTGCCCTTCACCTGCACAGTGAACATGCTTTATCTGCCCTTCACCTGCAGTGAACATGCTTTATCTGCCCTTCACCTGCAGGGAACAGGCTTTATCTGCCCTTCACCTGCAGTGAACACGCTTTATCTGCCCTTCACCTGCAGTGAACACGCTTTATCTGCCCTTCACCTGCAGTGAACACGCTTTATCTGCCCTTCACCTGCAGTGAACATGCTTTATCTGCCCTTCACCTGCAGTGAACAGGCTTTATCTGCCCTTCACCTGCAGTGAACACGCTTTATCTGCCCTTCACCTGCAGTGAACATGCTTTACCTGCCCTTCACCTGCAGTGAACACGCTTTATCTGCCCTTCACCTGCAGTGAACATGCTTTATCTGCCCTTCACCTGCAGTGAACAGGCTTTATCTGCCCTTCACCTGCAGTGAACACGCTTTATCTGCCCTTCACCTGCAGTGAACACGCTTTATCTGCCCTTCACCTGCAGTGAACAGGCTTTATCTGCCCTTCACCTGCAGTGAACACGCTTTATCTGCCCTTCACCTGCAGTGAACACGCTTTATCTGCCCTTCACCTGCAGTGAACATGCTTTATCTGCCCTTCACCTGCAGTGAACAGGCTTTATCTGCCCTTCACCTGCAGTGAACACGCTTTATCTGCCCTTCACCTGCAGTGAACACGCTTTATCTGCCCTTCACCTGCAGTGAACAGGCTTTATCTGCCCTTCACCTGCAGTGAACAGGCTTTATCTGCCCTTCACCTGCAGTGAACACGCTTTATCTGCCCTTCACCTGCAGTGAACACGCTTTATCTGCCCTTCACCTGCAGTGAACAGGCTTTATCTGCCCTTCACCTGCAGTGAACACGCTTTATCTGCCCTTCACCTGCAGTGAACACGCTTTATCTGCCCTTCACCTGCAGTGAACACGCTTTATCTGCCCTTCACCTGCAGTGAACACGCTTTATCTGCCCTTCACCTGCAGTGAACAGGCTTTATCTGCCCTTCACCTGCAGTGAACACGCTTTATCTGCCCTTCACCTGCAGTGAACATGCTTTATCTGCCCTTCACCTGCAGTGAACAGGCTTTATCTGCCCTTCACCTGCAGTGAACACGCTTTATCTGCCCTTCACCTGCAGTGAACACGCTTTATCTGCCCTTCACCTGCAGTGAACAGGCTTTATCTGCCCTTCACCTGCAGTGAACAGGCTTTATCTGCCCTTCACCTGCAGTGAACACGCTTTATCTGCCCTTCACCTGCAGTGAACACGCTTTATCTGCCCTTCACCTGCAGTGAACACGCTTTATCTGCCCTTCACCTGCAGTGAACACGCTTTATCTGCCCTTCACCTGCAGTGAACAGGCTTTATCTGCCCTTCACCTGCAGTGAACAGGCTTTATCTGCCCTTCACCTGCAGTGAACACGCTTTATCTGCCCTTCACCTGCAGTGAACACGCTTTATCTGCCCTTCACCTGCAGTGAACAGGCTTTATCTGCCCTTCACCTGCAGTGAACAGGCTTTATCTGCCCTTCACCTGCAGTGAACACGCTTTATCTGCCCTTCACCTGCAGTGAACACGCTTTATCTGCCCTTCACCTGCAGTGAACACGCTTTATCTTCCCTTCACCTGCAGTGAACACGCTTTATCTGCCCTTCACCTGCAGTGAACAGGCTTTATCTGCCCTTCACCTGCAGTGAACACGCTTTATCTGCCCTTCACCTGCAGTGAACAGGCTTTATCTGCCCTTCACCTGCAGTGAACAGGCTTTATCTGCCCTTCACCTGCAGTGAACACGCTTTATCTGCCCTTCACCTGCAGTGAACATGCTTTATCTGCCCTTCACCTGCAGTGAACACGCTTTATCTGCCCTTTATCTGCCTCCACGCTGGATCTCATCAGTTCATTGATGTGCTGTAAAAACAGTTCATTCTTGCATCTCTAATAATTTTTCCTCATTTGTTGTCTTCTCAATTCCTCTGAAAGTTCACAGTTCTTAAATTGAAAACAAAAAAGAAAGAAGCTCATGTTGGCCTGACTCTGCAGAGCTCCCACATCTTCAGTATGTTTCAGCCTCTGGAGTCTCTAATAACAGCTGTGTATGACGTCCTGTGACACTGCACACAGGTGGAATAAATGTAACCGATGATGTAACTGGCACCATCACTTTTATTTATCTTTTATTACCCTAACCCTACATCTCAAGTTGGACACTGAGCAAAAACAGATGGATGCACTACCTTTTTATAATTTCTAAAGCGTTTCACCTCACCTGAGACAGCGCTATGACATGAAAACACAGCCATTAAATCACAGGTTGCAACACAACAGGCGGAGCTGAAGGTGGGGCGGAGACTTCTGCGTGAGCTTAAAAGGCGGCTGTGGTCTGAACTGCAGAGTGGAGTCCATGACGCGTGAGACTGTTATTAGAACCAACAGATCGGACTTGTGTTTGCAAACATCACTGCAGACTAAGGTTTGTTTCATATTTCATTCATCAGAGGAAACACACTCCAGCAGCAGATCTGGGATCTGCGAGTTCAAACGAAAGTTAGAACAAAATGTTTGTTAATTAGATAAGAATCTCAGTTACATAATGTTAACCTTATCCCACTCAGACCTGGGCTTGTTGTGCCACACATGCCTCCTGTTCACAGCGAATGAAAGCGGCCCATTACGGGCTGCGTCTCCCAGCCAAGATCTGGCTGCCAGCAGCAGAAAGCTCCGGGTTCTCTGCCAGCCGGCCGTCCAGGAATTCTGTGTACTGCGATTTCAGAGAACTGGATAAAAACAGACACCAGTGGCTGTTTGTTTTGGTGCACACGTTGCCCACAGAGGACATGACCTGGTTCTCACTGCAGAACGGGGCCACATTAATCTGAAAGGGGCCCTGAAGTCGAGGTGGGTCCCTCTGACCCCTGTTCATGTCCCCATTCATTTCAGAACAGCACAATGTTTCTTCTTGGAAGTAAAGTTTGACGAAGTGAAGGCAGTTTTATGTTATCAGTGAAGTGAAGATGACTGACTAAAGCGTCTCCAAATGAAATATTTGTGGTAAGTTTTCAGTGTTTGTCGCTACAGTTTAAAGGTGAACTGTAACCACTGGCCAAACATATGGAAACTGGACTCTTATTCAGCTGTTATATAAAACAGAAAATCACAGATACGACAGTTATGTTTAACAGCTGAGCATCGTGGCTTTAATTTTTTTAATGTTTTTCTCTCTTTGTGTCGGATCCACCCCGGGGGAAAGAATCATAAAATCTCTCTGTAATTTGTATTTCTAAAATAAAAATGTGTCTATAAATGTTAAGTTTAAGCAGATGTTGCAGCTGCTGATTGACAGTAAACCAGAGAGCTGTCAGTGAAAACAATTCCATTCAGTTTTATTTTTAGAAAGCAACAAGTACCAACAAAAGTCATCTTAAGGCACTTCAAAGATACAGTCCAATTCAAGCCAATTAGACTCCAACTCATTGTAATACAATAATAATCCAATTCATTACATTAGTCCAGTTCATAAAGAGCCAATTTAACAGATTAACTGAAACTTCTCTCTGATCCTGAGCTGCACGAGGCGACTGTGGAGAGAAAAAACTCCCTTTAACAGGAAGAAACCTCCATCAGAACCAGAACCAGGAAGAAACCTCCATCAGAACCAGAACCAGGAAGGGTCCATCTGCCTGGACCAGCTGGGGCTGAGAGGACAGGAAAGAGGGGACAACAAGCAGCGTAACACCAGGCCAGAGATACCTGCTGAGAGAGAGAAACACAAGTTAATGACAGCAATGATGTCATCTGTACATGGAGGGAGGAGAGGTGCATCATGGGAGCTCCTCCAGCAGGCTGGGCCTATAGCAGCAGAACATGGAGGGAGGAGAGGTGCATCATGGGAGCTCCCCCAGCAGGCTGGGCCTGTAGCAGCAGAACTATGGGATGTTTCAGGCTCACCTGAGCCATCCCTAACTATAAGCTTTATCAGAAAGGAAAGTTTCAGCCTGATCTTAAAGGTAGAGAGGGGGTCTGCTTCCTGAAGCCAAACTGGCAGCTGGTTCCACAGAGAGGGGCCTGATAACTGAAGGCTCTGCCTCCCATTCTGCTTTTAGGGGCCTGATAACTGAAGGCTCTGCCTCCCATTCTGCTTTTAGGGGCCTGATAACTGAAGGCTCTGCCTCCCATTCTGCTTTTAGGGGCCTGATAACTGAAGGCTCTGCCTCCCATTCTGCTTTTAGGGGCCTGATAACTGAAGGCTCTGCCTCCCATTCTGCTTTTAGGGGCCTGATAACTGAAGGCTCTGCCTCCCTTTCTGCTTTTAGGGGCCTGATAACTGAAGGCTGTGCCTCCCATTCTGCTTTTAGGGGCCTGATAACTGAAGGCTCTGCCTCCCATTCTGCTTTTAGGGGCCTGATAACTGAAGGCTCTGCCTCCCTTTCTGCTTTTAGGGGCCTGATAACTGAAGGTTCTGCCTCCCATTCTGCTTTTAGGGGCCTGATAACTGAAGGCTCTGCCTCCCATTCTGCTTTTAGGGGCCTGATAACTGAAGGATCTGCCTCCCATTCTGCTTTTAGGGGCCTGATAACTGAAGGCTCTGCCTCCCATTCTGCTTTTAGGGGCCTGATAACTGAAGGCTCTGCCTCCCATTCTGCTTTTAGGGGCCTGATAACTGAAGGCTCTGCCTCCCTTTCTGCTTTTAGGGGCCTGATAACTGAAGGCTGTGCCTCCCATTCTGCTTTTAGGGGCCTGATAACTGAAGGCTCTGCCTCCCATTCTGCTTTTAGGGGCCTGATAACTGAAGGCTCTGCCTCCCATTCTGCTTTTAGGGGCCTGATAACTGAAGGATCTGCCTCCCATTCTGCTTTTAGGGGCCTGATAACTGAAGGCTCTGCCTCCCATTCTGCTTTTAGGGGCCTGATAACTGAAGGCTCTGCCTCCCATTCTGCTTTTAGGGGCCTGATAACTGAAGGCTCTGCCTCCCATTCTGCTTTTAGGGGCCTGATAACTGAAGGCTCTGCCTCCCATTCTGCTTTTAGGGGCCTGATAACTGAAGGCTCTGCCTCCCATTCTGCTTTTAGGGGCCTGATAACTGAAGGCTCTGCCTCCCATTCTGCTTTTAGGGGCCTGATAACTGAAGGCTCTGCCTCCCATTCTGCTTTTAGGGGCCTGATAACTGAAGGCTCTGCCTCCCATTCTGCTTTTAGGGGCCTGATAACTGAAGGATCTGCCTCCCATTCTGCTTTTAGGGGCCTGATAACTGAAGGCTCTGCCTCCCATTCTGCTTTTAGGGGCCTGATAACTGAAGGCTCTGCCTCCCATTCTGCTTTTAGGGGCCTGATAACTGAAGGCTGTGCCTCCCTTTCTGCTTTTAGGGGCCTGATAACTGAAGGCTGTGCCTCCCATTCTGCTTTTAGGGGCCTGATAACTGAAGGCTCTGCCTCCCATTCTGCTTTTAGGGGCCTGATAACTGAAGGCTCTGCCTCCCATTCTGCTTTTAGGGGCCTGATAACTGAAGGATCTGCCTCCCATTCTGCTTTTAGGGGCCTGATAACTGAAGGCTCTGCCTCCCATTCTGCTTTTAGGGGCCTGATAACTGAAGGCTCTGCCTCCCATTCTGCTTTTAGGGGCCTGATAACTGAAGGCTCTGCCTCCCATTCTGCTTTTAGGGGCCTGATAACTGAAGGCTCTGCCTCCCATTCTGCTTTTAGGGGCCTGATAACTGAAGGCTCTGCCTCCCATTCTGCTTTTAGGGGCCTGATAACTGAAGGCTCTGCCTCCCATTCTGCTTTTAGAAACTCTGGGAACCACAAGGAAACCTGCAGCCTGAGAGCAAAGTGCTCTGTTGGGGAAATATCCAACTGTGAGATCTTTAAGATGTGATGGAGCTCGGTCATTAAGAGCTTTATATGTGAGGAGAAGAAGCTTAAATTCTATTCTTTATATTCTATTATTCATGGAGCAGTTTTTCTGACTGTCAAGAAACCAGAGAACTGTCAGGGGAAACATTGGGAAGGGTTATAAACTCCTATAAGCTCAGAGTGGCAGATGTTGGTTTTTCCCAGTCAGTGGTCCCAGTAGAGTGCATGTGTGGAACTCCGTTAGCTCTCCTATAGCTGCAAGTAGCCACATAACAGCAGCTATGAGCTAACAGCAGCTATGAGCTAACAGAGCTATGAGCTAACAGAGCGCTAACAGCAGCTATGAGCTTACAGCAGCTATGAGCTAACAGAGCTATGAGCTAACAGAGCGCTAACAGCAGCTATGAGCTAACAGAGCTATGAGCTAACAGCAGCTATGAGCTAACAGAGCTATGAGCTAACAGAGCTATGAGCTAACAGAGCGCTAACAGCAGCTATGAGCTTACAGCAGCTATGAGCTAACAGCAGCTATGAGCTAACAGAGCTATGAGCTAACAGAGCTATGAGCTAACAGCAGCTATGAGCTAACAGAGCTATGAGCTAACAGAGCTATGAGCTAACAGAGCTATGAGCTAACAGCAGCTATGAGCTAACAGAGCTATGAGCTAACAGCAGCTATGAGCTAACAGAGCTCTGAGCTAACAGAGCTATGTGCTAACAGAGCTATGAGCTAACAGAGCTATAGCACACGTTCATTCATTCATTCTTCTTAAAGTATTGGTGAAATAAAGACAGATAATGCCTTATTTAGAGGCTGCATCCTCTAAGCCCCGTTCACTCCTTATATGGATCTCCAGTTATCTAAATATCTTCTGAAGGACGCCGACTTTCACCAAACTGTTCTCTGTGAGCAGATGAACGTATTTCAGCCAGAAAGAAGCTTTAAAAACACCGGAGTTCCCCTTTAATCAAAGTCTACCATCTGAATTATCTCTTTATCAGTTGTTTGTCTCATCCTTGGTCTAAATAATCCGTGAGTCTGATGAAAGGCAGTATCTGATGCTATCTAACCTGCTGTTCGGACGCTTCATGTTGAACCAGGTTTGAAATAAAGAGATCCGAGTGAGAACAAGCAGATGGAATCAGAGTGGAAACTGACTCAGAACCTCGAGATGACACTCAGTTTCAAGAGTTTCATATTTCTACCTGAAAACAAATGAAAAATAAATCAAGCTGGACCCTGTCTTGGGAACAGAAAGTGAGTCATTGTAGCACAGCAGACACGGATTAGGTCCTCTGTAACAGGCATTATTTCGTCTGTCATCGTTCATGATGTTTGCACAGAAACCTGTGGGTTAAGTGAATAAAGTGCTGAGCAAACAGAAAGAAAACAGAACAAACGCAGTGAACATTAGCTGCGGGCCAAAGGCACTAACATAATGAACTTATCTGAACTTAACACACACAGGTATGATCTACTCATTCATCCCCTTTTGCATGGAACTGAAACATCAAACAGGTGGAAAGGGTTCACAGACACACAAACTGCTTTAAAAATATCATATTTACCAGAAAGTGTTTTTTTTTTAAATGACTTAAAAACACAAATTCATATTTTTTAATTGGAATTCATTATTGTTATAAATTCGGTTTAAAAACGGTTTAATCAGGGATCTGAATCAGTCCATCTGGGTTGCTTTTGGAGCCCATTTGCCCGGTTCTGAATGAGCTTTTCTCCCTAATCTCAGGTATGTTGGAAACTGATTAATCTGGACTTTTGAGGTTAAGTTAACATGTTAAGAGTGAAAGAGTTTTGCAGCTGATGGGACGATGTTCTGCTGTTTATTACCATGTGTTATAAGTACTTTAAAGTATCAGTTTTGTTTATTTGTCAGATTACTTATTCATTCTTACTTGATATTGTGGAGTTAGGCTCCACAGTCATATTTAGTGTATTCTATTATTTTTTGAACTTAGAAAACGCTCGTTGCTGCATCCTGTCATCATTTCTCCCTCATCTCAGTGAACGAGTCGCTGTGAGAGAACAAAATGTTGTTTCACTTTTCTTCCTCTTCAGAAGTTTGGAGATCAGCTGCTCTGCAGGAAAACATTGCCTCAGTTAGTTTCTTCACAACATGAGCTACAGAAGTCATGGAGTCAGTCCTGGTCAGAGCGCTGAAGTGAATTCATGAGTCTCTGGAGTCCAGCATGTGCTGATTTGAGAAATTCCAGCCTTGAATCCAACAGCTGTGTTTTTTACTCAATGACTTGTTGCACCAGAGAACTGTGCACTTGAGAATTGAAATGTTAGAGTTTGACAAGGAGGTAGTAAAGAAAATTAGGCAAGAAAACCTTCAAATTGAACATTTAAACAGGAAACACTGAATTAAAAGGAACTTAAATACAATTTAATACCCAAGAGATCCGAGCACATTGAAACCAGCGGCTGACACACACATAGAACCATGACTGTGTTCACCTCCAACTCAGAGAAGATGAGATGGTGTCAAATAAGAGGCAGTAATGAGGTCCAAAGGCTGTGTTACACGTGCTGACTGTGACCTGATCTGGTCCTAAAGCAGCCTCCAGGACAGTCTGAGCAGCAGAGATGTTCAGAGGAGCTCCAGTTTGTTTAAAACAATGTTCCTCAGAGAAAGACTGGAAGGGATCTGCATATTTCTGCCTCTACAGAGCAGAATATCATTAAAGCATTCAGGGAACCTGGAGGAGTTTCAGTGTAAAGGACGAGGGAGCAAGCCTAAGCTGGACCCCGTGACCTCTGACCCCTCAGACGCTGCACCAAGAACCGTCATTCATCAGCAGCTGATAGAAGCACATGGACAAGGGATTACTGTGGAAACCTTTGTCCAGCACCACAATACAGAGTTCCATTCACAAGCTTTACTGTGCAGGAAAGAAGCCTGATGTTAACCTCGTCCACTTCTCTGGGCTCGGAGGCGTCTGGGATGGACCGTCACACGGTGGAAACGTGTGCTGTGGTCAGACCCATCAGTATTCCACATCTTTGCTGGAAGAAATGGAGCAAAGAGCAAAAGCAGCATCCAGCCTGCTGTCAGCAGCCAGTCCCTGCAGCCAGGCTCTGTGATGGTATGGGGTTGGATCAGGGGGCAAAGCTCATTTCCACTTCTGTGACGGCAGCATTAATGCAGAAAAGCTCACTGAGATTTTACAGCAACATATGCTGCCTTCAAGGCCACATCTTTTCCTGGGACGTCCCAGCATTGTTCAAGCAGACCATGGAAAACCACATTCTGCCACAGTCCAAAGGCCTGGCTGAGGAAGAAGAGGTACGGGTGCTGGACTGGCTGCCTGCAGTCCTGACCTGTCCCCAGCAGAGAAACAACCACCCCCCCGCACTGCTGCACACCTTAAGACCTGTTTAAGGAAGAATGGGACAAAATAACAGCTGGAACTCTGCATCACCTGGTTTCCTCAGAGTCAGAGCGGCTTTAAGTGTTGGCAGAAGGACACAAAGTGGGAAAAGGTTCACTGACTTTATGGGATGCTGCAGGTCTGAGGTGTAGAAATGATGTTTGTTACCAGATTAAATGAAGCTGAACAGGAAACATGTTGAGTTCAGACCGAGAACAGAAGTCAAAGGAAATTTAGGATTTACTGCATTTTTCTAAATTCTTAATGAGTTTAAAAAAAAAAAAAAAACAATTTTCAATCTCTTCTAATTTGGGGTTTTATTAAAACATTGCTGTTAATTAATCTGACAGAAATATTTCATAAAGATTTATTTTGCCATTTAAATAACATAAATATTGTGGTTTCAATCTGCTGCCTCCTTGTCTCCAGCGAGCCCGAAGTTTCTGGAACAGTCAGAGGGTCTGAAATGACTCTAAACTGAGCTCGCAGGGGGAACTCTCCTGTTGTCTTTGTGCTTTCACCTGCATTAACCTGCATTCACCTGCATTCACCTGCATTAACCTGCATTAACCTGCATTAACCTGCATTCACCTGCATTAACCTGCATTCACCTGCATTCACCTGCATTAACCTGCATTCACCTGCATTAACCTGCATTCACCTGCATTCACCTGCATTCACCTGCATTAACCTGCATTAACCTGCATTAACCTGCATTAACCTGCATTCACCTGCATTCACCTGCATTCACCTGCATTCACCTGCATTCACCTGCATTAACCTGCATTAACCTGCATTAACCTGCATTCACCTGCATTAACCTGCATTCACCTGCATTCACCTGCATTAACCTGCATTCACCTGCATTCACCTGCATTAACCTGCATTCACCTGCATTAACCTGCATTCACCTGCATTAACCTGCATTAACCTGCATTCACCTGCATTAACCTGCATTAACCTGCATTAACCTGCATTCACCTGCATTAACCTGCATTCACCTGCATTCACCTGCATTAACCTGCATTCACCTGCATTAACCTGCATTCACCTGCATTCACCTGCATTAACCTGCATTAACCTGCATTAACCTGCATTCACCTGCATTAACCTGCATTAACCTGCATTAACCTGCATTCACCTGCATTCACCTGCATTCACCTGCATTAACCTGCATTCACCTGCATTAACCTGCATTAACCTGCATTCACCTGCATTAACCTGCATTCACCTGCATTAACCTGCATTAACCTGCATTCACCTGCATTCACCTGCATTAACCTGCATTAACCTGCATTCACCTGCATTCACCTGCATTAACCTGCATTAACCTGCATTCACCTGCATTAACCTGCATTAACCTGCATTCACCTGCATTAACCTGCATTAACCTGCATTCACCTGCATTAACCTGCATTCACCTGCATTCACCTGCATTCACCTGCATTAACCTGCATTCACCTGCATTAACCTGCATTAACCTGCATTAACCTGCATTCACCTGCATTCACCTGCATTAACCTGCATTAACCTGCATTAACCTGCATTCACCTGCATTAACCTGCATTAACCTGCATTCACCTGCATTCACCTGCATTCACCTGCATTAACCTGCATTAACCTGCATTCACCTGCATTAACCTGCATTCACCTGCATTAACCTGCATTCACCTGCATTAACCTGCATTAACCTGCATTCACCTGCATTCACCTGCATTAACCTGCATTAACCTGCATTCACCTGCATTAACCTGCATTCACCTGCATTCACCTGCATTAACCTGCATTCACCTGCATTAACCTGCATTCACCTGCATTCACCTGCATTCACCTGCATTCACCTGCATTAACCTGCATTCACCTGCATTAACCTGCATTAACCTGCATTAACCTGCATTCACCTGCATTCACCTGCATTAACCTGCATTAACCTGCATTAACCTGCATTAACCTGCATTCACCTGCATTCACCTGCATTAACCTGCATTCACCTGCATTAACCTGCATTCACCTGCATTAACCTGCATTAACCTGCATTCACCTGCATTCACCTGCATTCACCTGCATTAACCTGCATTAACCTGCATTAACCTGCATTAACCTGCATTCACCTGCATTAACCTGCATTCACCTGCATTCACCTGCATTCACCTGCATTCACCTGCATTAACCTGCATTAACCTGCATTAACCTGCTTTCACCTGCATTAACCTGCACCTGGTGTTTCCTGAACTCCGACTCGCTCTGGAGCTGCAGAGGTAACCTCCCAGTTTACTGGCTGCAGGAAGTAGTCAGAGCCTCAGACTCACTGCAGCCCATAATGAGGCCCCAGGGTCCTCTGCAATCATGTGTACCCTCCACTCAGAGGGCCCCACCCACTGTGAACAGGAGCCCAGGGCCCCACCCACTGTGAACAGGAGCCCAGGGCCCCACCCACTGTGAACAGGAGCCCAGGGCCCCACCCACTGTGAACAGGAGCCCAGGGCCCCACCCACATTGCACAGTGATGGTCAGACAGGAAGTTCAGAGGATGGGTGGGGGGGGGGGCTGGGTCATGTGACCCCCTGCAGAGCCTGAGGACAAAGCAGCGAGAGCAGCTCTGTGGGACACTGCTCCGGTCTACTTAGCAGCTCACAGCCATCAGAGGGAGGTCAGTGGGTCACATTTCCTCTGCAGAGCTCAGGTGGCTGCAGGCCGGTGTTCTGGTGATTTCTGCTGCTTTGTCGAACCGAGGGTGTGTCTGTCGGTTTAAAGTACCCCATCAAAAAATGCTACATGCTTTTCTACCGCTGTGTATCAAATAAAGGCTGAAAGGAAGGGTTTTCTTCTCCCGTGTGTCTAATTATAAAAAGTGTAATGCAATTTATTCCGGGGGTAGCATATTTTGACAGAACATCCCATCAATAATGCTGCAGCTACTGAATGCATTCGTGTAAGACAGATAATCACCTCACCGCCGCTGTGAACTCACCGTTAAACGGGAACTCCGGTGTTTTTAAACCTTATTTCTGGCTTAAAATACGTTCATCTGCTCACTGAGAACAGTTTGGTGAAAGTCGGCGTCCTTCTGAAGATATTTAGATAACTGGAGATCCATATAACGGAGAGAACTACTGTTGGCCAAGGACTGGACTCTGATTTAGTCATTCTTTCAGATTATTCAATTGTCAAGAAATCGGTTAAAAGGACTATGTGTTATCAGCTGTGTTAAGGGTTAGGTAACCGTGCTTTAGCCTATAAAACGATGTTAAAATCTTCCTACAACGTATTATTGTGGAGGTTACCATGGTGACCAGTGATTTCACAAGCTCCTGTTCAGACAGCTGGAGGTTAGATATTCCTGAAACATTCATATGTTTAATTCCTGCTGGAACAAACATCCTCTGAAAGCTGTAAGGAAGTGTTCCCAGGGCTGCTCAGGGGGCTGCAGGTGGTAAACAGTTCATCACTTATTAACCAGGAGAGAAATAAAGTGACAAACTTCAAATACACAACATCAAATCGGACCAACGCAGCTTTTCCAAGTGTGCAGCTGGGTTTATCAGGTCCAGATCTGAACGGGTTCAGAGAAGTGAGCAGGAACCAAATATACTGGAACAACTGGGGCTCAGATTGGGCTGAAACTGAAGAAACTGAATCAGATCCTTGTCAGAATGGGGGGGCAGGGTTGAGAAAGTGTGGATGAGGGTGAGATTAACACATCAAACAGAAAAGTCACAGGGTCCGGTTAAATAGTCACAAAATGTTCCTCTTTGACCTCCTGACAAACTTCAGGAGGTCAAAGTCAGACGGAGGAAAACTGCTTCAGCACTCTGGCACCCAGCTGTGATGTGGGTCTGAAACTCCAGATGTTCAGTAAATCTTCTCCAGAAACAGCTGCTGCTGGACCTGTTGCTACAGGAAGGTTCTGTCAGATATCAGAGAAAATATAGAATATTATCAGAGTTTGGAAGTGAAAAATAAAGATAAAAAGGTAAATATAGTTCTGTCACAGGCTGCTGATCCTCCTGTCCTCATATTTATGAATCAGTTAGAACGACTGGAGGAAAATGATGGAGCATCGCTATAAAAGCTGCAGCTGCAAGGCATTCTGGGACAGAATGAGCTCCTTTCTCTCCTAAAGGA
Organism: Leuresthes tenuis; assembly: GCA_036924055.1. Classification (NCBI taxonomy): domain Eukaryota; kingdom Metazoa; phylum Chordata; class Actinopteri; order Atheriniformes; family Atherinopsidae; genus Leuresthes; species Leuresthes tenuis. Next base: position 403,961 of record JAVGWW010000001.1, read on the forward strand.
GATCCTTAAGGAAGCGTCGGAGCTCTATTCTAAAAGCAGAATGGGAGGCAGAGCCTTCAGTTATCAGGCCCCTAAAAGCAGGATGGGAGGCAGAGCCTTCAGTTATCAGGCCCCTAAAAGCAGAATGGGAGGCAGAGCCTTCAGTTATCAGGCCCCTAAAAGCAGAATGGGAGGCAGAGCCTTCAGTTATCAGGCCCCTAAAAGCAGAATGGGAGGCAGAGCCTTCAGTTATCAGGCCCCTAAAAGCAGAATGGGAGGCAGAGCCTTCAGTTATCAGGCCCCTAAAAGCAGAATGGGAGGCAGAGCCTTCAGTTATCAGGCCCCTAAAAGCAGAATGGGAGGCAGAGCCTTCAGTTATCAGGCCCCTAAAAGCAGAATGGGAGGCAGAGCCTTCAGTTATCAGGCCCCTAAAAGCAGAATGGGAGGCTGAGCCTTCAGTTATCAGGCCCCTAAAAGCAGAACGGGAGGCAGAGCCTTCAGTTATCAGGCCCCTAAAAGCAGAATGGGAGGCAGAGCCTTCAGTTATCAGGCCCCTAAAAGCAGAATGGGAGGCAGAGCCTTCAGTTATCAGGCCCCTAAAAGCAGAACGGGAGGCAGAGCCTTCAGTTATCAGGCCCCTAAAAGCAGAATGGGAGGCAGAGCCTTCAGTTATCAGGCCCCTAAAAGCAGAATGGGAGGCAGAGCCTTCAGTTATCAGGCCCCTAAAAGCAGAATGGGAGGCAGAGCCTTCAGTTATCAGGCCCCTAAAAGCAGAATGGGAGGCAGAGCCTTCAGTTATCAGGCCCCTAAAAGCAGAATGGGAGGCAGAGCCTTCAGTTATCAGGCCCCTAAAAGCAGAATGGGAGGCAGAGCCTTCAGTTATCAGGCCCCTAAAAGCAGAATGGGAGGCAGAGCCTTCAGTTATCAGGCCCCTAAAAGCAGAACGGGAGGCAGAGCCTTCAGTTATCAGGCCCCTAAAAGCAGAATGGGAGGCAGAGCCTTCAGTTATCAGGCCCCTAAAAGCAGAATGGGAGGCAGAGCCTTCAGTTATCAGGCCCCTAAAAGCAGAACGGGAGGCAGAGCCTTCAGTTATCAGGCCCCTAAAAGCAGAATGGGAGGCAGAGCCTTCAGTTATCAGGCCCCTAAAAGCAGAATGGGAGGCAGAGCCTTCAGTTATCAGGCCCCTAAAAGCAGAATGGGAGGCAGAGCCTTCAGTTATCAGGCCCCTAAAAGCAGAATGGGAGGCAGAGCCTTCAGTTATCAGGCCCCTAAAAGCAGAATGGGAGGCAGAGCCTTCAGTTATCAGGCCCCTAAAAGCAGAATGGGAGGCAGAGCCTTCAGTTATCAGGCCCCTAAAAGCAGAATGGGAGGCAGAGCCTTCAGTTATTAGGCCCCTAAAAGCAGAATGGGAGGCAGAGCCTTCAGTTATCAGGCCCCTAAAAGCAGAATGGGAGGCAGAGCCTTCAGTTATCAGGCCCCTCTCTGTGGAACCAGCTGCCAGTTTGGCTTCAGGAAGCAGACACCCTCTCTACCTTTAAGATCAGGCTGAAACTTTCCTTTCTGATAAAGCTTATAGTTAGGGATGGCTCAGGTGAGCCTGAAACATCCCATAGTTCTGCTGCTATAGGCCCAGCCTGCTGGGGGAGCTCCCATGATGCACCTCTCCTCCCTCCATGTACAGATGACATCATTGCTGTCATTAACTTGTGTTTCTCTCTCTCAGCAGGTGTCTCTGGCCTGGTGTTACGCTGCTTGTTGTCCCCTCTTTCCTGTCCTCTCAGCCCCAGCTGGTCCAGGCAGATGGACCCTTCCTGGTTCTGGTTCTGATGGAGGTTTCTTCCTGGTTCTGGTTCTGATGGAGGTTTCTTCCTGTTAAAGGGAGTTTTTTCTCTCCACAGTCGCCTCGTGCACGTTTAGGACGGGGGATTGGATCAGAGAGAAGTTTCAGTCTGTTGATTTCCATAGGTAGGAAATTGTTTTTGAATTGGCTCTATATGAATGAATTGGACTAATTTTGAATTTAATTAATTGCATTTTTGGATTATGATTACAATGAATTGAACTCCAATTGGCTTGAATCGGACTGTATTTTTGAAGTGCCTTGAGATGACATTTGTTGTAATTTGGCACCTTATAGATAAAACTGGATTGAATTGCTGTGCAGTGATCACTCATTCAACTCCCCCCTGGCTCAGTCCTCTGGTGTCTTCACCTCCTTCTCACCTGATCAACCTGCAGTCAGCCTCTCTGCTTCCCAACCCTTCTCTTTGAAACTTAAATCCCTTTCCAGGAGTTAGTTGACTTTACTTTACTCCTTCTTCTGGGACAATGACCTGTCACTCCTCTGCAGAGCCCCCACCACATGTGGAGACTCACCCTCTGACCCTGGGAATACTTTTGGGAAACATTTGGAGAAAAAACATTTGAAATTACATTTGAGTCAGTCTCTGTTTGAGGGCCTAATCTCTGTGTCAAACCCTATTTCATAAGAATTTCTGGAATTATCAAACCAGTTCTGGGGTCAGAGAACCTGACATGGAAACAGAAAATGGTCACTCCTTCAGCTGCCCCTTCAAACATAGGTCAGCCTCTCATCTCTAATTACCTAAATGAGCTTGTCTTTTATTATGAAACACTGTCAAAGGCTGTCGAAGGATCTTTGGGGTCAACTCTAAACTCTGAAACGGACCAGCAACTCAGAACAAACGAGTCCAAAGAAGAGGAGGAAGATGAGGGTGACGCTGTGCGAACACTCTGACCTGTTTTCTTCAGCCGGACTCTGAGAACATGTGAACGCTGCTTGATCAGAACGGTCAACCCGCGGTCACCATGAGAGTCAAAGTCCTGCTCGGGTTCAGAAGAATGCTCTCTTTGTGGAGTTGGAGGTGCTGCTCCAGGATCAGTCTGTGAATGGACTCTCATTAGAGGATTGCGTGACACGAGGACCTCCAGCGTGGACGCAATCTGTTTCAAACGCTGTCTAAACATTGCATGTCCACAGTAAACAGGAACAGTAACAATGGCACGCCGTGCGCGCCTCATTTAACGATTAGGGCTCCGGCTATAAACAACATACTGTGTGTGTGAGCCTCATTATTCACATGTGAGCTCATGTTGATTATGAATCAGATGGAGCAGGCTGAGGTGCTGATGGGAGCATCAGCAACATCAACGTAAAGCCTTCATTAAAGTGTTGAAGCAGGGAGGAAGCAAGCAGGAGAACTCTGCTGTTGTCAGAGGCTTCCGGTGGTTTGTCCTCCTGCAGTCGCTGTGGTCCACTGGTGCTCCGGACCGGTTCTTGTGCTGCTATATTCAGAACCTCCATTTTGTCCTTTAGATTGGCCTTTTAAAACCACTGGTTAGAATTCTTGATGCCAGCCACTTCCCTACCTGTCAGAGACAGCCCGGCATTAAGATGGGATGCTGCCGGTTACCTGCAGAAGTCACATGATCGTTTAAATGTCCTCCACCTGTGTGCCGTCACATGACCCATACACACCTGTTGTTAAAGGTTCCAGAGTCTGAAACAGACCTAGGAAGCAGCACCATGAAGGCCTGGGAGCTCTGCAGAGAGGTCAGGAACAAGGTTCTGCAGAAGTTCAGATAAGGGTCGGGTTCTGAACCATTTTTGAAAAGTGAAAATAACTGAACTCCACAACCAACCTGCCAAGAAAGACCAGAGCAGACAGAAGAACATTAATCAGAGTAACAAAAAGGTCAAAGGTCACCCTGAAGGAGGATCCACAGCAGACACTGTTCCCATGACCACTTTAAGATTGACCTGATGCATGAGAGAAAACAGACAGTCGCTAAAGAAGGAAACATCTGGATGACTCTCCTGACACGCTGAAGGAGAAACATCAAGAGAAACACCCCCTGTGACACAAACCAGCAGCTTCATCCTCCACAAACAGTGAAGCACGGGGCTGGCAGCATCATTCTGTGGGGGTGCAACATCTTCTGGAAGTTGGTCAGAACTGAAGCAAAGACGGATGGTGTCAGACACAGGGAGATTCTTGAGGAAACCCTGTTTCAGTCTTCCAAAGAAGTGAGTCTGGAACGCAGGTCTGACTGAGAGTCTGAGGAATGGCTTAAAGATGGCAGAACAGCAGCAGAACCAGTCCAGCCTGAAGGAGCTGCATGGAGGCTGATGTTCCAAACTCTCAGAGACAAACCCAAACTGACTCATCAGTTCATGCTGAGGGCTTCTTCCTGATGTTTCCTCAGATGTTCTGGTGGTTTCAGCTCAGGTAACTTTATCTGTACCTGCAAGTCGTTCACTTTTACATCCACACAACAACATCACATCTGCTGAAACATGTTAAAAACCTCAACCAATGATAAAAAGGTACATCCAAGATGGCGCCGGTGAGGTTGGCTGCTGTCTTGCCTGCTCCAGACGTTTGTCTTAAGCGTTATTTTTAACTTGTTAAGTCCACCAGTACTCGGTCAGACGAACCCTTCTTAATTTAGGAACACAAACTCAAACTGTGCTCCCATCAACTTACACCCGGACCCGACCCGGCCCGCCGGCGTCCTATGGAACCACAGCGATGGCTGCAGGCCACGGAGGAGGCTCCGAGGGGAACGAGCGGCGTCAGGAACAGACTGAGACGCAGAGCACACCATCCACCTGACCAGCATCCTACTCGCCAGTCTCTGGAAAACAAGCTGATGAACTCAGGGCCAGAATGAAGTTCCAGAGGGACTGTAACGTCATCTGCCTCACCGAGACATGGCTGACCCCCAGAGTCCGGACAACGCCGTTCAACCAGCGGCAAATCAAGGGGAGCTGGTGTGTGTCTGATGGTGAACAACAACTGGTGTGACGACAGGAACCCCTGACCTGGAGCTCCTGACCATCCAGTGCCGTCCTGTCTCCCTGCCCCGCGACTTTACTTCGGTTATCAGCGCCGTTTACACCTCAGGCAAACACAGACACTGCTCTCACCGCGCTGCATCCGGCTATCTCCACCTATCAGGCTCACCAGCCTGATGCAGCCCTGATCGTGGTCGGGGACTTTAACCTGAGGAAGGTGATACCGGAGTTTAAACAACACACCGACTGCCCCACCAGAGGAGAGAGGACTCTGGACCACTGTTACAAGGCCAAGTCCCTGCCTCCATTTGGCCTTTCGGACCACAATGCCGTCTTTCTCATGCCGAAATATGAACAGCGGCTGAAGCAGGAGTCACCTGCAGTGAGAGAGGTGGACGGACCAATCAGAGGCCGCTTTGCGGGGGGCGCTGGATTCAGCGGACTGGGACATGTTTCGGTGCAGCTCGGGCGGTGACATCAACGAGTTCACGGAAGCGACTGTGGGATTTATTGGGAAAACGGTGGAAGACCCAACACCAAAACCAGCATCAGAACTTTTCCCAACCAGAAGCCGTGGGTGGATAAAACTGCCTTCAACTCTGGACTCGCCACCGGAAACATGGCACCATACAGGGCAGCCACCTCCACTGTCCGGAGAACGGTGAAGGAGGCGGGACGCCGCTCCGCTGCCGGACTGGAGCTGCAGGTGGGGGGAGTAACACCAGGGCGCTGTGGCAGGCACCATCACGGATTATAAAGCAACACACCCACGCACGATGAGAGCCGACGCTTCGCTGTCTGATGACCTAAACAGCTTCTTCGCACGCTTCGAGTCGGACAGCAGCCAAGAAGCTGCGCTTCCAGCCGGAGGAGAGGAGCCGCTCACCGTGACGGAGCCAGAGGTGAGGAGTAAGTTTAGAGGTGTGAACACCAGGAAGGCAGCGGGGGCCTGACGGCATCAGTGGTCGAGTCCTTAAAGCCAGCGCTGAACAGCTCACATTCAACCTCTCCCTCTCAGTGTGTGAGTCCCACCTGCCTCAGGAAGTCTGCTGTGGTCCCCGTCCCTAAGACAGCCCAGTAACCCCAATGACTATCGCCCCATAGACCTTCAGTTTGCGTACCACCCAGACAGATCCACCAGTGTCGCCATAACCTTCTTGCTGCACAAGACACTTTCCCACGTGGACACCAGGATGGGGAAGTATGTGAGAGTGCTGTTTGTGGACTACAGCTTAGCATTTAACCCCATAGTCCCCTTCAGGCTGGTTACTAAGCTGTGGGACCTTGGACTGAACTCCTCCCTGTGTAGGTGGGTCCACAGCTTCCTAACTGGCAGACAACTGGATAGTGTAGTGGTATGATTGCCACCTTCCATGTAGGAGATCTGGGTTCAAATCCCCTGCATGAAAGGTTCTACCTCCATTAGGGGTCCTTAGGCAAGACCCCCTTACCCTACCTGCCTACCTGTAAGTCGCTTTGGATAAAAGCGTCTGCTGAATGCAGAAACATAAATGCTAACGTTCACGGCAGAGCAGTTATAAAGGACGGCTTGTTTGGAAGGGTTGCAGGAGAAAGCCGCTTCTCTCTAAAAAGACTTCTGGAATTGGGGCTGGATAGTGTAGGGGTATGATTGCCACCTTCCATGTGGGAGACCTGGGTTCCCCTGCATGAAAGGTACTACCTCCATTAGGGGTCCTTAGGCAAGACCCCCTTACCCTACATGCCTACCTGTAAGTAGCTTTGGATTGTGATGGTAAAATTTATGTCTCAGGACTGACAGACTCTCCAATCCACATGAACCATTTGTATCACCCAGACACGCTAATTATTTTAAACTATTTACCTCTTAATTAACACTCAGACAAGATAATTGTTTTAACCTCCTGTTTCTTAATTATCACCAAGACTGCATCCTGCCCCCCCTGCAGATGTGGTTAAACACCTAAAGAACAAAGCCCCCTCCTCAGGTATAAATGCTCTGTATTGCTTTTGTCTGTATCTCTTCATGCCGCTGAATGATGTGGACTGACTGATCTTTTTCCTTGCAACGAAGAATAAAAACTTAGCCGGCCGGCAGAAAAAGTAAGTTTCTCTATTTCATTGCTCATCAGAGGTATTAGGAAGGAAGCGATTAAAAACTTCCATGACAGATGTCACAAGAATGTGTGACTGGCCTCAGCAGCATTAACAGTTGGACAGCACATCGTACACAAGGAAGGAGTTGATCATATCATTTATCACTGGTGATTATTTGAATAAAAAGGTAGTGTGTGTGTGGGGGGGGGGGGGTTAAGGGAGTTGTTGTTAAGATGAATGTGAAATGGACTCTATGTTTTGGTGTTTCTTTCAAACCTCCCTGAGCCTGCTGTCTGTAACCACATCCTGTCAGACCGCACTGAGGGTCGCATCTTTCCAACATCCCGGGAAACACAGGAATCCGCTGGTTGAAAACTCTACAGTTAATCTGGGTGGTCACGAGCCTGCTGGCAGTAGCTGAGCCTCAGAGCCTCTGATACTGAAGACATCAGTGTCCATGACTGAGACCCTAATACGTGCCCAGAAACACAATCCTGTTCTTGGACCGCTTCGTTATTTACTCTGCTGCTCGGCAGCGTTGTGTGTTTTGTCTGATGTGGATTGAAAGGTCACGGTGTCTCAGAGGATTTACTCTGCTCACATTAGTTCAGGAAAATTAGCCTGCTTCACGACACAATCAGCAACATGAGAAGAGAAACAACAAACTCGCATCTATTTAATGAACTGGGATCACTAACTGCTCAATTTTCCAGAATCCATGTTTCTGATCCTCAGCCTATAAACACAACCACGAGGTGAATGATTATAACCAATGCCAGGCCGAGGCCAGGCCGATGCCAGGCCGAGGCCAGGCCGATGCCAGGCCGATGCCAGACCGATGCCAGGCCGATGCCAGGCCAAGGCCAGGCCGATGCCAGACCGATGCCAGGCCGAGGCCAGGCCGATGCCAGACCGATGCCAGGCCGATGCCAGACTTAGGACAGGCCGATGCCAGGCCGATGGCAGGCCGATGCCAGGCCGATGCCAGACCAAGGCCAGGCCGATGCCAGGCCGATGCCAGACCAAGGCCAGGCCGATGCCAGACCGATGCCAGGCCGATGCCAGACTTAGGACAGGCCGATGCCAGGCCGATGGCAGGCCGATGCCAGGCCGATGGCAGGCCGATGCCAGGCCGATGCCAGACCGAGGCCAGACCGATGCCAGGCCGATGCCAGACTTAGGACAGGCCGATGCCAGGCCGATGGCAGGCCGATGGCAGGCCGATGGCAGGCCGATGCCAGGCCGATGCCAGACCGATGCCAGGCCGATGCCAGACTTAGGACAGGCCGATGCCAGGCCGATGGCAGGCCGATGCCAGGCCGATGCCAGGCCGATGCCAGGCCGATGCCAGGCCGATGGCAGGCCGATGCCAGGCCGATGCCAGACCGATGCCAGACCGATGCCAGACCGATGCCAGGCCGATGCCAGACTTAGGACAGACTAACAGAAGATGGTTGAAGCCACCTTTTAGCTACATATTCACAAATGTTATGAAAATGTATAAGAACAGTCCAACAATCCTCTGCTAAAGGTGTGAATTAAATTCCACTCAGAGACTGCAGAGATGAGCCCTCGAGTGTACAAGTTATGTTTTATTATGCTGAGGACTGGCTTACAAATGTGTATCTGATGGCTTAAATTTCACCCTACATCCGAGTTTTCTGGGTTTCTGGTAAAATATCCACATGGTGCTGTCACATGTTGCTCCTGAGAGCAGACTGATGGAACATAACCGAGTCACTCTGAGTCTGCTGCTAAGTTTCAGCTCAATAAAGCTAAGTACAGATTAATGACATGCAGCCTGGTGGTCTGCTGAGAGCTACAAAGTTCAGTTTCTGAGTTCAGTACGTTCCAGAAGTGTTAAACAGCAGATTAAAACTCAGAGGGAACACTGCTAATCTCTACTGAGGACCATTTTACACCGACACTCTCCTTATTTAACCAGGAGAATTTATTTGGTCACAGCGGACTGGAAAACACAGAACAGGTGCGTCAGAGTCGATAAAACATTTACAGGCAGTGACTGAAACGTGTTCAGAGACGAGCTGCAGCTTTGTGTGAAAATTAGCTCACGTTTGATTTTTTTGATTCATCCATCCGGCTGCAGCCAGAGAAGAATTACCTGAAGCCCGATCCGACAGCGTGTTCAGAACCTTCAGGGCCCTTAAGGATCTCCTTTAGGAAACACCGGACCGTCCTTCCTGAGAGAAAGGAGCTCCGACGCTTCCTTAAGGATCTCCTTTAGGAAACACCGGACCGTCCTTCCTGAGAGAAAGGAGCTCCGACGCTTCCTTAAGGATCTCCTTTAGGAAACACCGGACTGTCCTTCATGAGAGAAAGGAGCTCCGACGCTTCCTTAAGGATCTCCTTTAGGAAACACCGGACCGTCCTTCCTGAGAGAAAGGAGCTCCGACGCTTCCTTAAGGATCTCCTTTAGGAAACACCGGACCGTCCTTCATGAGAGAAAGGAGCTCCGACGCTTCCTTAAGGATCTCCTTTAGGAAACACCGGACCGTCCTTCCTGAGAGAAAGGAGCTCCGACGCTTCCTTAAGGATCTCCTTTAGGAAACACCGGACCGTCCTTCCTGAGAGAAAGGAGCTCCGACGCTTCCTTAAGGATCTCCTTTAGGAAACACCGGACCGTCCTTCCTGAGAGAAAGGAGCTCCGACGCTTCCTTAAGGATCTCCTTTAGGAAACACCGGACCGTCCTTCAGGAGAGAAAGGAGCTCCGACGCTTCCTTAAGGATCTCCTTTAGGAAACACAGGACCGTCCTTCCTGAGAGAAAGGAGCTCCGACGCTTCCTTAAGGATCTCCTTTAGGAAACACCGGACCGTCCTTCCTGAGAGAAAGGAGCTCCGACGCTTCCTTAAGGATCTCCTTTAGGAAACACCGGACCGTCCTTCCTGAGAGAAAGGAGCTCCGACGCTTCCTTAAGGATCTCCTTTAGGAAACACCGGACCCTCCTTCCTGAGAGAAAGGAGCTCCGATGCTTCCTTAAGGATCTCCTTTAGGAAACACCGGACCGTCCTTCCTGAGAGAAAGGAGCTCCGACGCTTCCTTAAGGATCTCCTTTAGGAAACACCGGACCGTCCTTTAGGAGAGAAAGGAGCTCCGACGCTTCCTTAAGGATCTCCTTTAGGAAACACCGGACCGTCCTTCCTGAGAGAAAGGAGCTCCGACGCTTCCTTAAGGATCTCCTTTAGGAAACACCGGACCGTCCTTCCTGAGAGAAAGGAGCTCCGACGCTTCCTTAAGGATCTCCTTTAGGAAACACCGGACCGTCCTTCCTGAGAGAAAGGAGCTCCGACGCTTCCTTAAGGATCTCCTTTAGGAAACACCGGACCGTCCTTCCTGAGAGAAAGGAGCTCCGACGCTTCCTTAAGGATCTCCTTTAGGAAACACCGGACCGTCCTTCCTCAGAGAAAGGAGCTCCGACGCTTCCTTAAGGATCTCCTTTAGGAAACACCGGACCGTCCTTCATGAGAGAAAGGAGCTCCGACGCTTCCTTAAGGATCTCCTTTAGGAAACACCGGACCGTCCTTCCTGAGAGAAAGGAGCTCCGACGCTTCCTTAAGGATCTCCTTTAGGAAACACCGGACCGTCCTTCCTGAGAGAAAGGAGCTCCGACGCTTCCTTAAGGATCTCCTTTAGGAAACACCGGACCGTCCTTCAGGAGAGAAAGGAGCTCCGACGCTTCCTTAAGGATCTCCTTTAGGAAACACCGGACCGTCCTTCCTGAGAGAAAGGAGCTCCGACGCTTCCTTAAGGATCTCCTTTAGGAAACACCGGACCGTCCTTTATGAGAGAAAGGAGCTCCGACGCTTCCTTAAGGATCTCCTTTAGGAAACACCGGACCGTCCTTCCTGAGAGAAAGGAGCTCCGACGCTTCCTTAAGGATCTCCTTTAGGAAACACCGGACCGTCCTTCATGAGAGAAAGGAGCTCCGACGCTTCCTTAAGGATCTCCTTTAGGAAACACCGGACCGTCCTTCCTGAGAGAAAGGAGCTCCGACGCTTCCTTAAGGATCTCCTTTAGGAAACACCGGACCGTCCTTTATGAGAGAAAGGAGCTCCGACGCTTCCTTAAGGATCTCCTTTAGGAAACACCGGACCGTCCTTTATGAGAGAAAGGAGCTCCGACGCTTCCTTAAGGATCTCCTTTAGGAAACACCGGACCGTCCTTCATTAGAGAAAGGAGCTCCGACGCTTCCTTAAGGATCTCCTTTAGGACACACCGGACCGTCCTTCAGGAGAGAAAGGAGCTCCGACGCTTCCTTAAGGATCTCCTTTAGGAAACACCGGACCGTCCTTCAGGAGAGAAAGGAGCTCCGACGCTTCCTTAAGGATCTCCTTTAGGAAACACCGGACCGTCCTTTATGAGAGAAAGGAGCTCCGACGCTTCCTTAAGGATCTCCTTTAGGAAACACCGGACCGTCCTTTAGGAGAGAAAGGAGCTCCGACGCTTCCTTAAGGATCTCCTTTAGGAAACACCGGACCGTCCTTCATGAGAGAAAGGAGCTCCGACGCTTCCTTAAGGATCTCCTTTAGGAAACACCGGACCGTCCTTCAGGAGAGAAAGGAGCTCCGACGCTTCCTTAAGGATCTCCTTTAGGAAACACCGGACCGTCCTTCAGGAGAGAAAGGAGCTCCGACGCTTCCTTAAGGATCTCCTTTAGGAAACACCGGACCGTCCTTCAGGAGAGAAAGGAGCTCCGACGCTTCCTTAAGGATCTCCTTTAGGAAACACCGGACCGTCCTTCCTGAGAGAAAGGAGCTCCGACGCTTCCTTAAGGATCTCCTTTAGGAAACACCGGACCGTCCTTCATGAGAGAAAGGAGCTCCGACGCTTCCTTAAGGATCTCCTTTAGGAAACACCGGACCGTCCTTTAGTAGAGAAAGGAGCTCCGACGCTTCCTTAAGGATCTCCTTTAGGAAACACCGGACCGTCCTTCCTGAGAGAAAGGAGCTCCGACGCTTCCTTAAGGATCTCCTTTAGGAAACACCAGACCGTCTGACGCTTCCTTAAGGATCTCCTTTAGGAAACACCGGACCGTCCTTCATGAGAGAAAGGAGCTCCGACGCTTCCTTAAGGATCTCCTTTAGGAAACACCGGACCGTCCTTCATGAGAGAAAGGAGCTCCGACGCTTCCTTAAGGATCTCCTTTAGGAAACACCGGACCGTCCTTCCTGAGAGAAAGGAGCTCCGACGCTTCCTTAAGGATCTCCTTTAGGAAACACCGGACCGTCCTTCCTGAGAGAAAGGAGCTCCGACGCTTCCTTAAGGATCTCCTTTAGGAAACACCGGACCGTCCTTCAGGAGAGAAAGGAGCTCCGACGCTTCCTTAAGGATCTCCTTTAGGAAACACCGGACCGTCCTTCCTGAGAGAAAGGAGCTCCGACGCTTCCTTAAGGATCTCCTTTAGGAAACACCGGACCGTCCTTCCTGAGAGAAAGCAGCTCCGACGCTTCCTTAAGGATCTCCTTTAGGAAACACCGGACCGTCCTTCCTGAGAGAAAGGAGCTCCGACGCTTCCTTAAGGATCTCCTTTAGGAAACACCGGACCGTCCTTCAGGAGAGAAAGGAGCTCCGACGCTTCCTTAAGGATCTCCTTTAGGAAACACCGGACCGTCCTTTAGTAGAGAAAGGAGCTCCGACGCTTCCTTAAGGATCTCCTTTAGGAAACACCGGACCGTCCTTCCTGAGAGAAAGGAGCTCCGACGCTTCCTTAAGGATCTCCTTTAGGAAACACCGGACCGTCCTTCAGGAGAGAAAGGAGCTCCGACGCTTCCTTAAGGATCTCCTTTAGGAAACACCGGACCGTCCTTCCTGAGAGAAAGGAGCTCCGACGCTTCCTTAAGGATCTCCTTTAGGAAACACCGGACCGTCCTTCCTGAGAGAAAGGAGCTCCGACGCTTCCTTAAGGATCTCCTTTAGGAAACACCGGACCGTCCTTTAGTAGAGAAAGGAGCTCCGACGCTTCCTTAAGGATCTCCTTTAGGAAACACCGGACCGTCCTTCATGAGAGAAAGGAGCTCCGACGCTTCCTTAAGGATCTCCTTTAGGAAACACCGGACCGTCCTTCCTGAGAGAAAGGAGCTCCGACGCTTCCTTAAGGATCTCCTTTAGGAAACACCGGACCGTCCTTCATGAGAGAAAGGAGCTCCGACGCTTCCTTAAGGATCTCCTTTAGGAAACACCGGACCGTCCTTCCTGAGAGAAAGGAGCTCCGAGGCTTCCTTAAGGATCTCCTTTAGGAAACACCGGACCGTCCTTCCTGAGAGAAAGGAGCTCCGACGCTTCCTTAAGGATCTCCTTTAGGAAACACCGGACCGTCCTTCCTGAGAGAAAGGAGCTCCGACGCTTCCTTAAGGATCTCCTTTAGGAAACACCGGACCGTCCTTCCTGAGAGAAAGGAGCTCCGACGCTTCCTTAAGGATCTCCTTTAGGAAACACCGGACCGTCCTTCAGGAGAGAAAGGAGCTCCGACTCTTCCTTAAGGATCTCCTTTAGGAAACACCGGACCGTCCTTCATGAGAGAAAGGAGCTCCGACGCTTCCTTAAGGATCTCCTTTAGGAAACACCGGACCGTCCTTCCTGAGAGAAAGGAGCTCCGACGCTTCCTTAAGGATCTCCTTTAGGAAACACCGGACCGTCCTTCATGAGAGAAAGGAGCTCCGACGCTTCCTTAAGGATCTCCTTTAGGAAACACCGGACCGTCCTTCAGGAGAGAAAGGAGCTCCGACGCTTCCTTAAGGATCTCCTTTAGGAAACACCGGACCGTCCTTCCTGAGAGAAAGGAGCTCCGACGCTTCCTTAAGGATCTCCTTTAGGAAACACCGGACCGTCCTTCAGGAGAGAAAGGAGCTCCGACGCTTCCTTAAGGATCTCCTTTAGGAAACACCGGACCGTCCTTCCTGAGAGAAAGGAGCTCCGACGCTTCCTTAAGGATCTCCTTTAGGAAACACCGGACCGTCCTTCAGGAGAGAAAGGAGCTCCGACGCTTCCTTAAGGATCTCCTTTAGGAAACACCGGACCGTCCTTCCTGAGAGAAAGGAGCTCCGACGCTTCCTTAAGGATCTCCTTTAGGAAACACCGGACCGTCCTTCCTGAGAGAAAGGAGCTCCGACGCTTCCTTAAGGATCTCCTTTAGGAAACACCGGACCGTCCTTCCTGAGAGAAAGGAGCTCCGACGCTTCCTTAAGGATCTCCTTTAGGAAACACCGGACCGTCCTTCCTGAGAGAAAGGAGCTCCGACGCTTCCTTAAGGATCTCCTTTAGGAAACACCGGACCGTCCTTCCTGAGAGAAAGGAGCTCCGACGCTTCCTTAAGGATCTCCTTTAGGAAACACCGGACCGTCCTTCAGGAGAGAAAGGAGCTCCGACGCTTCCTTAAGGATCTCCTTTAGGAAACACCGGACCGTCCTTCCTGAGAGAAAGGAGCTCCGACGCTTCCTTAAGGATCTCCTTTAGGAAACACCGGACCGTCCTTCAGGAGAGAAAGGAGCTCCGACGCTTCCTTAAGGATCTCCTTTAGGAAACACCGGACCGTCCTTCCTGAGAGAAAGGAGCTCCGACGCTTCCTTAAGGATCTCCTTTAGGAAACACCGGACCGTCCTTCATGACTCTTTATGCTTCTGATGAAGAGCTGATTTATGCTGCGTTCATGCCGTGGAAGAACTCCTCTCCAACATGAGACCTACAGCAGAACCAGGAAGGGCACCAGGACAGAGGAAGAGGAGCAGAGATCTGAACAGAACCTGATGGAACAGAACCGAGGAGCAAACAGCTGCTTTATGTGTCAGTGATGCAAAAAGCAGCATGGTGTCCACAGCCTGACTTCTGAGAGGAAGGCAGCCTCCCAGTGAACCATGAGCAGGAATAATCTGTTCCGTGACACCAGCATTCCCAAACCATGAGCGCTGGATTACCGGTGGGACAACCTGGAGTTGCGTAAACCCGGCCGTGTTCTGGCGTGCTGCGCTGTTGTTTTTGGACAGAAGTGTAAACACTCGCCGTGTTCCCGCTGGAGGGGGAAGGTGAGCTGATAAGCTGATTTGCAGTTGTAGCTTGTTGCAGAAACGGAGCTGGAGTGTAAAGATAGCAGACAGCTTTGGCGGATTGAACGGGACCTTTTGAAAAGACAAGTTGACCTAAAGCTCCACGATAAGAACGGATAAACCCGCTGCAGAACACCGAGTTCAGCCGCTGCTCTCCCTGAGGCTCATGTCAACGTGCTGGTCTTCAGGTTGAATGATGCTCACCTGCTGTCAGTGTGCAGCTGCGTGCTCTGCAGGAAGTGATGTCAGCGCTGATCCGGTCCCGGCTTCCTCCCGGGTGTCAGGTTGTGTTAAAACCAGATGAAACAGCATCACAGAGAGGCAGGCTGGAGAGATAAAGCGGTCAGGAGGGCTGCAGACCGTAAGCTGGTTAACTTGGAGGTGTAGAGTGCTTCTCCGGGTCAGTACCTCTGGGCTCAGTTCGGTTTTTAGCCCATTTCATCCACATTTAGCTGCACAGTCTATTAAAAGCTGCAGGGTGACTGTGGCTCTTTGTTTTCACATGTTTACTCGACGGTGCAGAATCACACGTCTGTTCTGGTGGTCGGGCCCAGAAAGCGTGTGACTCACCGGTCAGCTGGAGGTCCTCATATCTCTCTGATCTGCTCCAACTGTAAATGATGATGTGTTTCAGCTCTGAAGCTCGCTGTTGTGACTCAGATCAGCTGCTGCAGGCAGAACTTCAGTCACCAGCTTTGATCCATTTGTTTGAAGGATCTGTGTGATTTGGGCCTAAACAACAGGATAGTTAATGAAAAGCAGCAGAGATGAAGCTGAGGCCAGCAGCAGGTTCTGTGTCTGCTCTTCTTTAAGGGGTTCGGGTAAAACTGTGTTTATACCAGCTCTCTTTTTATGATGGAAGGGCCATGTGGGTCACAAAGGCAGTTTTATTGAGCAGAACTTTGTCCCAGTTTATATGAAACAGAAACCTGTGGTGCTGAATCCAGAGGACCTGAATCTATTCTCGTATCAGAACCTCCTGGTTTTAATGTTCATGAGCATCCAGCTTCTGCTGGTGGAACAGGTGGAAAGATCCAGAGATTCAGATCCACTCTGTGAGCGACTTACTGCCCAAAGTATTCGCTCATCTGCCTTTACGTCCCAGTCTGCATCCATAGGCCCACCCTGTGCAGCTATAAAAGCTTCAACTGTAAAGGAATTGTTCTTAAGAAGCATGTTTATGGGAATTTTTGACCATTTTTCCAGAAGCACATGAGGTCAGACTGATGTTGGACAGAAGGCTCTCAGTCTGCTCCAATTCATCCCAAAGGTGTTCTATCGGGCTGAGGTCAGGTTCTTCCACACCAAACCGGCTCATCCATGTCTTTATGGACCCTGCTTTGTGCAGTCATGTTGGAGCAGGAAGGGTCCATCCCCCAAACTGTTTCCACAGAGTTGGGAGCATGAACTTGTCCAAAATGTCTTGGTATCTGAAGCATTCAGAGTTCCTTTCACTGGAACTAAGGGGCCAAGCCCAGCTCCTGAAGAACAGGCCCACACCATAATCCCCCCTCCACCAAACTTTACACTCGGCACAATGCAGTCAGATGAGCACCGTTCCCCTGGCAACCACCAAACCCAGACTCCTCCATCGGATTGGAAGATGGAGAAGCGTGATTGGTCACTGCAGAGAATGCAGCTCCACTGCTCTGGAGTCCAGTGGCGTCTGCTTTACATCACTGCATCCGACTGTCATCCATCATTCATCATTCATCCATTTATTCATCATTCATCCATCATCAATTCATTCATTCATCCCGCTGACCTTCATATATATTTATAACCTTTATTTAACCAGATGAAAACCCATTAAGATCAAGACCTCTTTCACAAGGGTGACCTGGTCAAGAAAGGCAGCAACAAAACAAAAACAGACAAACAACAACAACACAAACATTAAAAAAACAAAACAGCACTGAAATCTTAAAAAGCACGAAAATAAGAAAAAACATAAAGTGCAGAAGTTGTAGATACAGCAGCAATTTAAAGACACAGGCACTGTTTAAAAGAGTTTAAGAGTTTATTTTTTAAAAAATGCTTCCAGAGGAACAAGTTCTGCAATTGTAAGTTCTGATCGAATAGTTCTGATCGAATAGTTCTGATCGGATAGTTCTGATCGAATAGTTCTGATCGAATAGTTCTGATCGGATAGTTCTGATCGGATAGTTCTGATCGGATCATTCCAAGAAGACGGGCAGAGAAGCCGAATGCTTCATACACCAGAGTCATCCGGTGTGTAGCGTCTTGTGTCCAAGGAAGCCGGCCAGCTTTCGTGTAAAGTTCACAGAGGGGGGTCCAACCAGAGATGAAGCTCAGTCATGCACTGGAGTCAGGGGAGAAGGCAGCTGGTTGATGCTGACTTATAAACAACATCACCATAGTACAGGCAAGAAAGTGGCTGATATCAGAAACCTCCGAGCTCTGAGAGGAAAACAAGCTTTATTTCTATAATAAAAACTGAGCTTCACCCTTAATTTTGATGTCAAATGTTTGATATAAAGTTTAAATGAAAGCTCCTCATCAATAATGAAACCCAGGTGCTTAGAGCTGGTGACTGGTTCTAGAGTAGTTCTGATTGAAGGTTTATTCTCCAAGGGAGCAGGTGAATTTGAAAAAATCATTCATTTGGATTTATCAGTATTTAAAACCAGTTTCAGATTCTGGAGACGGATCTGCTCTGCATCAAAGGCAGATGGTAAAAAATGCCTGAGCAATTGATTATGAGCAACATTATAAAGGTGGTATGAGGCATTTTACATGTTTGCACACAAATCTTTAATGTAAATTGTGAACAAAATGGGTCCTAAGATTGAGACTTGAGGTACACCTTTTGTGATCTCAAGAAAGGTGGAGCTAACTCCAGCCATCTGAACACATTGTGTCCTACTGGCCAAATAACAGGCAAACCAAGAGCCCTCCTGTCTGGAGACGCTATTCCTGGAGAGAAGAATGCCTTAGACAGGTCAATAAACAGAGCAGAAGAAACTGCCTGAAACACGTCACTGAGGACTTATAGGGCAGCAGTAGTAGTGCTGTGATGTTTCCTGAAACCTGACTGAAGGGGATTTAGAATATTCCTTGATTTAAAAAAAACCCTTCAATTGATCACAGACTAATTTTTCAAATACTTTTGCCAGAATACATCATTTAGAGATAGGCCTGTAACTATTAACAACTGAGGGTTTGCCTCCCTTTAGCAGTGGGAGGACAAATGCTGATTTCCAGACTTTAGGTAGGTTTGTTTGTGCCGAGGCTTAGATTAAAAATACTAGTTAAAGACTCAGCAATTAAGTCAGCAGCCAGCTTTAGAAAAAATGGATCCAAACTATCTGGACCAGCTGATTTCTTTTGGAATCCAGTTTTTTTAGCGCACTTTGGACCTCAGAAGGTTCGAAATGAAAAGAACAATCAACAGGGAGGCGGCTTACAACAGAAGTTCATCAGTTAAAGCTTGGCTTTGAGAATCAAATAAATGTCCTGCTGTGATCAAATGCTCATTAAAATAATTTGGCACATTTATCTGTCAGGTTCAGTAGAGGATGTAGCTCCAGAAGCACAACATTACAAATGTTCCTGGGATCATTTAGGTTTTTAGTGGTTTCCGATGAATAAAATCCAGATTTAGCCTTCTTAATTAAGAACGTACATTTGTTGCAGAGCTGATGAAAAATGATCCAATCAGCCTCAGTTCTTGTTTTTTGGTGCTGGACCAGGCATGATCTCTTTCTTTGAGGAGGTTTCCAGTTTCAGTGGAAGATCATCGATTGTTTCGCCCTTTTATTCTAAACTCACGTAAGGGAGCGTGTTTATTGATCAACTTCAAGAATTCTGAATGAACTGGATTCCAGGCCAACTCAACAGGAGGGGAATACGTCCCGATCAAGATTAGATCAATCGTGCAAAAACACCTGCTCATGAAAAAGTTTAAAATGTCTTTTAAGTAAGGTTTGTGGTTTAGTTTTTGGGAGTTTGGCATTTCTGACCACTGCAACGGCACTGCAGTGGTCACTCAGATCGTTCCCGAAAACAGCGTCAGGATACCTGTGGGGGGGGCATTTGTTATTATAACATCAAGAAGTTATGATCTTGAAGGGTATTTAATGTTAGGCCGGGTTGGGCAATCTATTAATTGGCTTAGATTTAATGAATCACAGATAGATTTCAAGCCATCTGAAGCTGATGACCACCAGTCAAGTTTAGATCCCCCACTATGACAAACTCACTGGAGTCTGACTGTTTTATTACTTACTTATTTAAAGAGCTTAGAGCCTCAGGCTGAGGGAGGCCGATAACAGCCCATGACTGTAAGGGACTGCTCCTTTTGAAATTCAAGTTTCGATGCCAAACATTCAAACTGTTTACTCCTACAGAGGAGAGAAGAGTAGCACGAAACTATTTTTTATGTAAATAGCTACACCTCCAGCTCTCCTGGGACAATCGCAGCGGAATATAATGTAATCATTTACAAAGACATCCTGATCTGAGAGTTATTTAACCAAGTTTCAGACAACACAAGAATATCGGTTTCAGTTGTCTGTACCCAGATCTTAATTAATTTGATATTAGGGAGCAGGCTCCGGACATTCAGATGTAAGATGCCCTGGCCTGATCTGGCTCTGAAGTCATTAGGGCTACTCATATTCTTCAGAAAGGGGCCTGGGCTGAACATTGCCTGATAGTAGAAGGAGAAGAAGGATGAAACATTTTCATTTTTTTCAGCGACGGGTCGGCTCCAGCAGCCAGACTCAGTGGCTACTGACAGCTGAATACCGCTTAACGGTGGACAGCAGCTCAAGAGGATCCAGCCCGAATCCAACAACCAGAGCTAACAGGTAGACCAAAGATCAGATCATTAAGATCGCTTAAAAATCCCTTTAAAACCACATTAAAAACCAATTAAAACAAACAAAGACAGAAAGTAACACAAACACTGACGTGTGCTCGCGGCCATCTTGGAGGAGGGGAAACATGACACATAAACACTGCTGGATATGACTAATCCACCCAGATCTGAGAGCCTTGATAAGGCTTAAGGGTCGGTTTATGTTCTGTGAGACCCAGCTGGTACAACGTGCCATCCAACCTGGTTGGAAATAAAACTGAATTCCTGAAGCAAATGTTCACGGGGCAGAGTCGTAGAACAGATAAATATGATTTCTCTGTTAACTCCATAATTATTTCAGTCCTCGATGATGTTCATATTTCTCTGACAGGCATCTAACCTACAAACAATAAGGGGCTAAAGACAGAACCCTGAGGTACTCCAGCTTTAACATGTTGGTGTGTACCAGATATGCACATCAAATCCCACAGCTACGCTAAATCAGAGTCTAAAGACACCGAAGATATCCTGAAGCTCAACTCTGTGGTAAAAACTCCTTCAGCAGCCGCCAGGTGAATTATGGGTAACTTAGCGATCAGGTTATGAATAAAGAAATGAAGGAGTGATAAATGAGATGATATCCGATGCTGTTTTCATTTTGGTCTCTTTGCTTTGAAACTGTCCATCATGAGTCTGAGAGGTCGTCCTCCAGCATGAACTCAGAACACATTAATTCAACATCTGGTTCTTTACTTGGCTGTTCTCCGTCA
The DNA here is from genome assembly GCA_036924055.1 of Leuresthes tenuis. Lineage (NCBI taxonomy): Eukaryota > Metazoa > Chordata > Actinopteri > Atheriniformes > Atherinopsidae > Leuresthes > Leuresthes tenuis. The sequence continues at coordinate 424,486 of JAVGWW010000001.1, forward strand.
GGTTTCAGGAAATCTGTTCTGTTTTTCCAGGCTTTGAATGAGCTTTCTGGCAGAAAGTATCAGTATTACACACTGACCTTCTCAGAAGCATCATCCACTTTTATTGTTTATTTTATGCATTACTTTCAACGCTTTACTTTTTTCAGGATTTAATTTGCTGGGGAAAGTTCTCCAATCACCCAAACTTCATTGATTATCAGCACAGGAACTTAAAGGGGAGCATGCAATGTGCCCCCCACAACCTCCACAAACCAAACCTGGTTTGGTTACTGTACTGCTCCCAGTGCTGCTGTACTGCTCCCAGTGCTGCTGTACTGCTCCCAGTGCTGCTGTACTGCTCCCAGTGCTGCTCCCAGTGCTCCCAGTGCTGCTCCCAGTGCTCCCAGTGCTGCTCCCAGTGCTCCCAGTGCTGCTGTACTGCTCCCAGTGCTGCTCCCAGTGCTGCTGTACTGCTCCCAGTGCTCCCAGTGCTGCTGTGCTGCTCCCAGTGCTGCTCCCAGTGCTGCTTTACTGCTCCCAGTGCTGCTCCCAGTGCTGCTCCCAGTGCTGCTCCCAGTGCTGCTGTACTGCTCCCAGTGCTGCTCCCAGTGCTGCTGTACTGCTCCCAGTGCTGCTCCCAGTGCTGCTGTACTGCTCCCAGTGCTGCTGTACTGCTCCCAGTGCTGCTCCCAGTGCTGCTGTGCTGCTCCCAGTGCTGCTCCCAGTGCTATTATACTGCTCCCAGTGCTGCTCCCAGTGCTGCTGTCCTGCTCCCAGTGCTGCTCCCAGTGCTGCTCCCAGTGCTGCTCCCAGTGCTATTATACTGCTCCCAGTGCTGCTCCCAGTGCTGCTGTACTGCTCCCAGTGCTGCTGTAATGCTCCCAGTGCTGCTCCCAGTGCTGCTGTAATGCTCCCAGTGCTGCTCCCAGTGCTCCCAACAGATCCACTCCTGAGGAATTTCAGCCTCTCATCTGCAAATCTCCTCCACCGTGTCTCTTCTGATGAGCCACTGGTTGTGTTTGTGCCATGAAGGCAGACAAGCTTGTCGGTCAGAGCACTGTGAATCAGTTTTTGACATGGCACCCCCACAGTTCAGGATGACTGCTGACATGCTCCCTTTGTGGATATCAGCTTCTGCAGTGTAACCCCATACTTGCAGGTGGTTGAGGCCGGACTTCCTCACTGCCTGGAATGGTCTGCAGCCAAGTTGAAATCAGGTATGTGTCTGTTTGTGCCAAATGGGAACCTTTTGATCCTTTTGAGGTTTATCTGAATGTTAAAGTGTGAGAGAAGATGGAGGTGAGGCAACCTTGTTGATGCATGCAGGATATAAGAGCCAAAAGAAACGCAACATAAACAAAAGGAGCAAGGCAAGAATTAGTTGTGACAGAAGTGATTCACCTCCATGTTCTTAAATTTCCCCTGAAAGACTCTGAGAGTTTAGTAAAGCCTCAGGACCCTCAGGACCTGGACAGCTGATACAATAAAAAGCTCTGAACTGAAGGCTCTGACCTGCAGATCACAGATCATGAGTTTGCACGAGGCCTGGTACTATTGATCGCTTATGGAGCGTAATCCTGACTGTAATGTGCTGATTGTTCCCAAATGTTCAGTTGAGTGAGGAGGAGAAGGAACAAAGTAACACATGACCTGAAAACCTCCCCAGAACAGTGGGCACCGGGTCATGACTCTGGCTGAACTCAGACAGAAGTTCAGAGGAGATCAAAAGATGCCAAACAGCAGGAAATATTTCAGCCCAGACTTCTTCTTACTTACTTATTTAATGGATCTATTCATCCTGAAGGGACTCCAGGAACTAATGTAATCCTTCCTGTGAATATTATCCACTTAATCTCATTTCTATGTGATATACCTGCTGCTGTGTTAGTTTGGTGTTGAACACCTGACATTTATATTGTAGTCATAATAACTTGTTTTTCCTGGGCTCTGTTTTAGCTGCTTTCATTGTGAACCAGTCATCTCTGGAAAGGGTTGAAATGGCATAAAGAAGTGTACTGTCTCAGCAAATGAATATGGGGACTCTCCACATTTAGAGGCAGCTGCTTTGCCCTCAGAGAGGTGAGTGCTGGAGCTGGTCATCATTGTGTGGGACGTGTTACCGAGGCTGAAAGGTTGTCAAACATTTGGATTTAATTTCTACCTGAAATAAATGAACACTTCTCCGCAGACACAGGTGCCAGCTCACCTGTAACTACAGCTGCTGTCTGCAGATGACTTATCTTTTTCTTTGGAGGGATGGGGAGGGCTCAGGCCCACAGTGAGCTGGCCTGTGTCCTAAATGCTGCTTATTTCAGCTGCTATTGATCATCTTTGAATGCAGTTAAAGTAATCTGAATTGACTCTTATTTCCTAAGACTTAATTATAAGCAGTTTCATCTTCTTTGTGGTTTCCATGACATCTGCACAGCTTATATTGTGACTGTGGTTTCTCCAGATCCTCTCTGGTGGGTGTAGCTGAGCAGCACAGATGGAGACAGGTTTGTTTCTGTTTCTGTATTTATCAGCTGTTTTTATCCAAAGCGACTTACAAATGAAGATATAACAGCTTTATAAAGCTAACAATAAGCTACATAGAAGGAAGCCAGGAGTCGGACTCTGTCAGAGGGGACAGAGTAGAGATAGGGTGCAGGCATAGAAGGAAGAGCAGAAAGATAAAGTGCAGAGATAGAGGGGGGAGAGAAGTACAAGGTAAGTGCTGGGATAGGAGATGCTCTCTGAAGAGCTGGGTTTTCAGGAGCTTCTTGAAGATAGACAGGGACGCCCCTGTTCTGGTAGCGCTCGGTAGGTCATTCCACCATCGTGGGACGACACATGAACAGAGTTTGGATTGTCTTAGGCGTGGTGTAGGAGCTGCTAGACGACAATCCTGGGACCAACGGAGGGACCCAGTTGGGACAGAAGCCTTTACAAGAGCATTCAAGTAGATGGAGCCGTTCCATTAAGCTCTTTGTAGCTAACATCAGGGACTTGAACCTGATGCAGGCGGCTAAGGGCAGCCAGAGGAGCTCAGTGAACAGAGGGGGGGCGTGTTCTTTTAGGCTGATCCAAGACCAGACGCACCGCCGCGTTCTGGACCATCTGCAGAGGTTTCACAGGCTGGAGACCAGTTAGGAAACCAGTTAGGAGACCAGTTAGGAAACCAGTTAGGAGACCAGTTAGGAGACCAGTTAGGAAACCAGTTAGGAAACCAGTTAGGAAACCAGTTAGGAGACCAGTTAGGAAACCAGTTAGGAGACCAGTTAGGAGACCAGTTAGGAGAGCAGTTAGGAAACCAGTTAGGAAACCAGTTAGGAAACCAGTTAGGAAACCAGTTAGGAGACCAGTTAGGAAACCAGTTAGGAGACCAGTTAGGAAACCAGTTAGGAGACCAATTAGGAAACCAGTTAGGAGACCAGTTAGGAGACCAGTTAGGAAACCAGTTAGGAAACCAGTTAGGAAACCAGTTAGGAAACCAGTTAGGAGACCAGTTAGGAAACCAGTTAGGAGACCAGTTAGGAGACCAGTTAGGAAACCAGTTAGGAAACCAGTTAGGAAACCAGTTAGGAGACCAGTTAGGAAACCAGTTAGGAGACCAGTTAGGAAACCAGTTAGGAAACCAGTTAGGAAACCAGTTAGGAGACCAGTTAGGAAACCAGTTAGGAGATCAGTTAGGAAACCAGTTAGGAGACCAGTTAGGAGAGCAGTTAGGAAACCAGTTAGGAGACCAGTTAGGAGACCAGTTAGGAGAGCAGTTAGGAAACCAGTTAGGAGACCAGTTAGGAGACCAGTTAGGAAACCAGTTAGGAGACCAGTTAGGAGACCAGTTAGGAGAGCAGTTAGGAAACCAGTTAGGAAACCAGTTAGGAAACCAGTTAGGAAACCAGTTAGGAGACCAGTTAGGAAACCAGTTAGGAGACCAGTTAGGAGACCAGTTAGGAAACCAGTTAGGAAACCAGTTAGGAAACCAGTTAGGAGACCAGTTAGGAAACCAGTTAGGAGACCAGTTAGGAAACCAGTTAGGAAACCAGTTAGGAAACCAGTTAGGAGACCAGTTAGGAAACCAGTTAGGAGACCAGTTAGGAAACCAGTTAGGAGACCAGTTAGGAGACCAGTTAGGAAACCAGTTAGGAGACCAGTTAGGAGACCAGTTAGGAAACCATTTAGGAGAGCGTTGCTGTAGTCCAGGTGGGAGATGACCATGGCCTGCAGCAGGAGCTGGGGGGCATGTTGGGTCAGGGATGGTCTGATCTTTCTTATGTTTATTAATGCAAAGAACGAGCAACCGAGGTAACGGGATCTTTGAAGGTTAGTTGGTCATCAATCATGACACCCAAGTCTCTAGCAACCTTTGATGGATTCGGTTTGGATGCAGATGCTGTGGTGTTTGGTTGGAGGGGCACAGTTTTTGGGTAAGAAGTATGACATCACTTCCTGTTTCACCGTTTGTTTTCTGTTTGTATTTCATTCCTGTTGTATAACTTAATATCACTGACATTTTTCTGAGTGACACATTTCACACTGTAAACCCAATCATATACTCCTTCATCATGGGAGCTCCCCCAGCAGGCTGGGCCTATAGCAGCAGAACTATGGGATGTTTCAGTGTCACCTGAGCCATCCCTAACTATAAGCTTTATCAGAAAGGAAAGTTCTAAGTGTTAGGGTTAGGTTAGGGCCTCATCTTAAAAGTAGAGATTGTTCAACCTTAACCTCCTTGAACAGTCTGGTTGGGATTGGGTCTAAAATAGAAGTTGATGGTTTAGAAGAGACTATTGCTGTTGTTAGCTCAGAAAGATCAACTGGGCAGAAGCTGTCTAAATACAAATCAGGTTCTAAAGATACTTCTAAAGCTGCTGAATTTGATGATACATCAGTGATAATAATGGGAAGGATTCCATTAATCTTCTCTCTGATAGAAACAATTTTATTGATGAAGAATCTCATGAAATCATCCCTGCTGAGAGTTAAAGGAATACATGGCTCAACAGAGCTCGGACTCTTTGTCAGCCTGGCAACAGCGCTGAAAAGAAACCTGGGATTATTCTTATTCTCTTCTATCAATAATGAATAATAAGCAGTTCTAGCTTTACGAAGTGCTTTCTTATATGTTATTAAACTATCTTTCCAGACTAACTGAGACTCTTCTAAATTAGAGGAACGCCACTGTCTCTCCAGCTTTCTTCAGTCTGCTTTAAAGCAGCTGTGAATTATACCAAGGAGCCAACCTCTTCTGACTGATTACCTTCCTTTTCAGAGGGGCAACATTGTCCAGTGTTGTACGCATTGAAGCTGTAGTGCTGTCAACAAGAGAGTCAAGTTCTACTGGAGTAAAGTTTAGGTAGCCGTCCTCTGTCATATCTGCACATGGCAGTGAAGAAAAGGATGATGAAATCAACTCTTTAAATCTGGTTACAGCATTCTCTGACAGACACCTTCTATATGTAGAATTCTTCTCAGAAGCCGTGTAGTCAAGTAATGTAAATTCAAAAGTTATTAAAGTCAGAGAAGACAGAGTTATGAGGGAACACTGTTAACTGTTCACTCTCAATGCCATAAGTCAAAGGTCAAAGGTATGATTAAGGCAGTGAGCAGGTCTGTGAACACTTTGAGAAAATAGAATCTGATGTAGAACTGAATCTGAGAAGCGTCAGAAGTGCTGACGTTTAAAAAAAAGAGGCAGTCAAAATGCAGTACATCATGTTGTGGGAGGAGTGACGAGATAAAAATGTTATGCCATCCTTCACAAAGTGGAAAACCTGGTGAGAATGGTGCATCAGACCAGGTGTACATGTGTTTTTAGAGCAGTTTAAGCCTGATATGGAAATAAAAAGACAGAATTTAACAGGAAACTGAGATATTCTGTCCTGATTTTGTTTCTTACATTTAGTTTTTCTGATACTTTACTCCAATTTTATTGTTTACTCTACAAGTAACTACAACCAGACAACCACTCTGGTTTTGTTGGGGGACTTTATGTGAGTGAATTTTGAGAGATTGTTCTGGTTTTGTGCCATCAGATGACCGTTTTAGGTCTTTTAGTTCTGTTCTTCCTGATCTGTGTGAGAACCTCTGTAGTTCTGATGCTTTCTGCCACTCCTTTGTAAGCCAACATGCCCTTTTTAACCTGAACTTTAAAGTATTCTCTTACTTTAGTCGTGAACCAGCCCTCAGACTCACTCGTGGGCAGCTCCCTACACACAGTTTCAGTAACTCTGAACCTCTCTTTGCCTTTATCATTAACTTCTGGTTGTTCTGTGACTCGCTGTAAAAAAAAAGGACTCGATTTCATCATCAGTGCATGAAAAAACAGGCCCTCATTTAACTCTGAGCTATTTTCAGGGTGTTCTCTTTAATCCTGACATGTAACGTCGTGTTGGATCCTGTCAGTTCACCCAGAGCCTCCACATCCATCGTTGCCCTCATGGTACCGTCAGGATCAGATTTACAGATTCATCAGTCTGCTTAACAAGGTCACAGCTGCAAACACACAAAGATAATGAAGATGATGAAGCTGGGATTTTTTGGCGGGTCTCTGTTGTTAGTCAGCCATGATGTTTATGTGAACTCTGGCCTGATTTCATTGTGCTCATCATGAAGGAGTCACGGTCTGATAAAGAAACAGAATGAGAGCTCAGATCTCCAACTTCACTGAGGAGCCCGACATCAGAGTCCTGAAACCAGAAACAATAAACTACATAATAAATCAGCCAGCTTTCTACGCTGCTGCCTGTTCCGGACCATCTCTGCTGGAGCAGTGGTGGGGCTGGGGGGCCTCTTATGTCACACCTCTCCTCACTTTTTCCCCCGTTTAATTTCCCATATGACATGATGCACCTCTCCTCCCTCCATGTTCTGCTGCTATAGGCCCAGCCTGCTGGGGGAGCTCCCATGATGCACCTCTCCTCCCTCCATGTTCTGCTGCTGTAGGCCCAGCCTGCTGGGGGAGCTCCCATGATGCACCTCTCCTCCCTCCATGTTCTGCTGCTATAGGCCCAGCCTGCTGGGGGAGCTCCCATGATGCACCTCTCCTCCCTCCATGTTCTGCTGCTATAGGCCCAGCCTGCTGGGGGAGCTCCCATGATGCACCTCTCCTCCCTCCATGTACAGATGACATCATTGCTGTCATTAACTTGTGTTTCTCTCTCTCAGCAGGTGTCTCTGGCCTGGTGTTACGCTGCTTGTTGTCCCCTCTTTCCTGTCCTCTCAGCCCCAGCTGGTCCAGGCAGATGGACCCTTCCTGGTTCTGGTTCTGATGGAGGTTTCTTCCTGGTTCTGGTTCTGATGGAGGTTTCTTCCTGGTTCTGGTTCTGATGGAGGTTTCTTCCTGGTTCTGGTTCTGATGGAGGTTTCTTCCTGTTAAAAGGAGTTTTTTCTCTCCACAGTCGCCTCCTGCAGCTCAGGATCTGAGAGAAGTTTCAGTTAATCTGTTGGTTTCCATAGGTAGGAAACTGTTTTTAATTGACTCTGAATGTGTGAACTGGACTCATTTTGAATTCAATTAATTGGATTTGATTAGATTATGATTACAATGAATTGGACGATATCATTGAAGTGCCTTGAAATGATATTTGTTGTGATTTGGCGCCATATAAATAAAACTGAATTGAATTTGTACTGCAGGATGATCATCATCACATCTATCCTCACATATTTACATCAGCTGACATCCTGTGGATCTTCATCACACCTGGAGGCTGCTGCAGCTGAGAGAGCTGATAACGAAATTTGTAGATAAAATATGAAATCGTCACATAAATTCAACCTGTTGCTCGTTATTGTCATTAGTAATAGTTACAGCTAAGGCTGTAAAGATTCCCCTCAGAGGCCATGGATTGTTGTCTGTTTTGTTTTTTACAGGTGTAGCAGCTGGTTGTCTGGTTTTTGTTTCTATTTTTGTTCTGTTTCCTCTTCTTTCCTCTTCTTCTTTCCTTGTCCCCCGGTCCGGTTCAGTTCTATTACATGTCATATATTGTAAACAGAAATAAATAAATGGGCATCAAGGGGAGCTTTACATTTATAAAACTTCCCTTGGCAAAGCAAATCTGTTTGGCATCAAAGGTATTCAGACTACAATTCTGCTGCCATAATGCTGAACAGGACAAGGGGGGAAAAAAAAAAAAAAAAAAAAAAAAAAAAAAAAAAAAAAAAAAAAAAAAAAAAAAAGTAATAGTTACAGCTTTTATCAGCCGTTGACTGACACTGAAGAGGTGAAAGGACGCCACCAGAACATCAGAAAGATTTATTACAGCAGAACAATAATAATGATGATGATAATAACAGAATAATGTAATGAAATAAAAAATATATCTTTTTCTTGGATTACTGATTGCAGATGTTCGACACATGAATCAGACGTTCCCCTGAAACACATCGCTGAGAACGTCCTGCTGGAAGGGACAAAGAAAAATATCAGCTCCAGTGGGTTCTGGTTCTGACCCGGGGCCTCCTCCCAGGAGGCATCCTAACCAGAGGAACCACCTCAGCTGACTCCTTTCTATGTGGAGGAGCAGCGGCTCTACTCTGAGACCCCCCCGGATGGTGGAGCTCCTCCCCTGGATGATGAAGCTCCTCCCCCCCGGATGATGGAGCTCCTCTCCTCTGATGATGGAGCTCCTCCCCCTTGATGGTGGAGCTCCTTCCCCCGGATGATGGAGCTCCTCCCCCCGGATGTTGGAGCTCCTCCCCTGGATGATGGAGCCCCCCCCCCCCCGGATGGTGGAGCCCCTCCCCCCTGATGGTGGAGCTCCTCCCCTGGAGGATGGAGCTCCTCCCCTGGATGATGGAGCTCCTCCCCCCGGATGATGGAGCTCCTCCCCCTTGATGGTGGAGCTCCTCCCCCTTGACGATGGAGCTCCTCCCCCTATCTCTAAGGCTGGGCCCCGCCCCCCTCTGAAGGAAACTTATTTCAGCCACTTGTTTCCACAACCTCATTCTTTGGGTCACTATCCAGATCTGTGAGCTCAGGTGAGGGTTCAGCAGGAACCTGAAAGCTTCTCCTTCCGGCTCAGCTTCACCAAACGGACCGGAGCAGCGCCCTCATTACTGCTGACGAAGCCCCGATCCGTCTGTCCATCTCTCTGTTTGTATGTTCGATGTCTTCTCAAAGCATTCCCACTCATTAGGGAATTATTTGTGAAATATGTCTTCCGTAAAATGTTTAATTTGTATAAATATAAAAGCAGCTACTTCAAAAACAGTCATTGACAGTGTGAGTACTGAATTTCCAAAGTTGCTTCACAATTGTTTGCTAAGAAGCCACGAGGAGACATACCATAAATATAGCATCACACTGAATGCTGCTGGTCAAAAGCTGTTTCATTACCAGAAGAAGCCTAAACTTGTCCTCTAGATGAAGCAAGATGAGAAGATTTTATTTTCAGCAGCGTATCGGATGAGTTCAGGGGAAAGGTGTGTTTCAGAGGAGCTTTCACACCTGTCTCCACATGATGGTGAACGAAGAACAGACGAGTTTTGGCTCACATCCACACATTTAATCCAGACAGACACGCTGCTGTCAGAGCGGTTCCTGGAAACAGAACCGGACTGACAGTTAGGCTGAATGGTTCAACACCAGCTGGGAACAAGGTGGGCCGATTATGTTCGGAGCGGGTTTCTGCTCAACTTTTAATTCTGAGAGGCTGAGATGCCGCTCAGTGAGGAGTTTTCTGTAAGCGACAGCATCTCTGCAGGAGCTGCAGGAGCTGCAGGAGCTGCAGGAGCTGCAGAAGCTGCAGAAGCTGCAGGAGCTACAGAAGCTGCAGAAGCTGCAGGAGCTGCAGAAGCTGCAGAAGCAGGAGCTACAGAAGCTACAGAAGCTGCAGAAGCTGCAGGAGCTGCAGGAGCTACAGAAGCTGCAGAAGCTGCAGGAGCTACAGAAGCTGCAGGAGCTGCAGAAGCTGCAGAAGCAGGAGCTACAGAAGCTACAGAAGCTGCAGAAGCTGCAGGAGCTGCAGGAGCTGCAGGAGCTGCAGAAGCTAAAGAAGCTGCAGGAGCTGCAGAAGCTGCAGGAGCTGCAGGAGCTGCAGAAGCTGCAGGAGCTGCAGAAGCTGCAGAAGCTGCAGGAGCTGCAGGAGCTGCAGGAGCTGCAGGAGCTGCAGAAGCTGCAGAAGCTGCAGGAGCTGCAGGAGCTGCAGGAGCTGCAGGAGCTACAGGAGCTGCAGGAGCTGCAGGAGCTGCAGAAGCTAAAGAAGCTAAAGAAGCTGCAGAAGCTGCAGGAGCTGCAGGAGCTGCAGGAGCTGCAGGAGCTACAGAAGCTGCAGGAGCTGCAGGAGCTGCAGAAGCTAAAGAAGCTAAAGAAGCTGCAGAAGCTGCAGAAGCTGCAGGAGCTGCAGGAGCTGCAGGAGCTACAGAAGCTGCAGAAGCTGCAGGAGCTACAGAAGCTGCAGAAGCTGCAGGAGCTGCAGAAGCTGCAGAAGCAGGAGCTACAGAAGCTACAGAAGCTGCAGAAGCTGCAGAAGCTGCAGGAGCTGCAGGAGCTACAGAAGCTGCAGAAGCTGCAGGAGCTACAGAAGCTGCAGGAGCTGCAGGAGCTGCAGA
>JAVGWW010000001.1:442500-605000 GCA_036924055.1 Leuresthes tenuis
GAAGTGAACGTAAGTCAGCGTGAGCTTGTGTTTTACACAGCGAAGAGGAATGTGGATGTGTGCAGGCCTGTGTGTGGAGGAGTTGGGAAATCTGATGAGGCTGATAAGGGAAACATCCGTCTGTGAGTCTAAAAATAAAAGTGAACTTTCTGTCCTCTGATTTCCTGACAGATTAATGCATTTTTCTCTTTTTTTGTCCCTCCAGTGACTCCGTACAAACAGCCGAGAAACTGCAGAGGCACAGAGGTGGGGACAGGACTGCGCCCCCCCAACAGGCCGTGAGGACACACAGTAAAGCTGGATCTCGTGTTTGACTTCATGTAACGCTGCTGGAAGAGTTTGGCTGAGGCTGTCGCAGCCGCACAAACACAACCGTGTCTGAACAAACAGTTTATTCTCCCTGTCTGAACTATTCCATTCATCAAGACAAGTTTCCACTTCTACAGCAGAAAATCAGCTGCTATGTGTGACCTGACAAGATGACAACTCAATGATTCGAAGCAGAAGTCACACTCTCCAAGAAACGAGCTCTCAGTTCAGGCGTCAAACTCTCCTGTGATGAAAAGAACTAAATTAAAGCTTTAAAATATACTTCAAAGGTTAGATTTCCTCCACAAAAAGTCTGAAATGAGATGGAAATGAAAAAGTCAAAACTAAGAAGAGAAGTAAACATTTTGTCTTCAGTTGAAGTCACAGAGAGACTTTATTCTGTCTGCAGCTGAGGCCCAAAGCAGTGCAGAGAACCCATACATACACAGGAGAACCTGCAGAGAACCCACACATACACAGGAGAACCTGCAGAGAACCCAAAAACACACAGGAGAACCTGCAGAGAACCCACACATACACGGGAGAACATGCAGAGAACCCATACATACACAGGAGAACCTGCAGAGAACCCATACATACATGGGAAAACATGCAGAGAACCCACACATACACAGGAGAACCTGCAGAGAACCCACACATACACAGGAGAACATAGAGAGAACCCACACATACACAGGAGAACATGCAGAGAACCCACACATACACAGGAGAACCTGCAGAGAACCCACACATACACAGGAGAACCTGCAGAGAACCCACACATACACAGGAGAACCTGCAGAGAACCCATACATACACAGGAGAACATGCAGAGAACCCACAAATACACAGGAGAACCTGCAGAGAACCCATACATACACAGGAGAACATGCAGAGAACCCACAAATACACAGGAGAACCTGCAGAGAACCCACACATACACAGGAGAACCTGCAGAGAACCCACACACACACAGGAGAACATGCAGAGAACCCACACATACACGGGAGAACCTGCAGAGAACCCACACATACACAGGAGAACCTGCAGAGAACCCACACATACACAGGAGAACCTGCAGAGAACCCATACATACACAGGAGAACATGCAGAGAACCCACAAATACACAGGAAAACCTGCAGAGAACCCACACATACAAAGGAGAACATGCAGAGAACCCACACATACACAGGAGAACATGCAGAGAACCCACACATACACGGGAGAACATGCAGAGAACCCACACATACACAGGATAACCTGCAGAGAACCCACACATACACAGGAGAACCTGCAGAGAACCCACACATACACAGGAGAACATGCAGAGAACCCACACATACACAGGATAACCTGCAGAGAACCCACACATACACAGGAGAACCTGCAGAGAACCCACACATACACAGGAGAACATGCAGAGAACCCACACATACACAGGAGAACCTGCAGAGAACCCACACATACACAGGAGAACATGCAGAGAACCCACACATACACAGGAGAACATGCAGAGAACCCACACATACACAGGAGAACCTGCAGAAAACCCACACATACACAGGAGAACATGCAGAGAACCCACACATACACAGGAGAACATGCAGAGAACCCACGCATACACAGGAGAACCTGCAGAGAACCCACACATACACAGGATAACCTGCAGAGAACCCACACATACACAGGATAACCTGCAGAGAACCCACACATACACAGGAGAACATGCAGAGAACCCACACATACACAGGAGAACCTGCAGAGAACCCACACATACACAGGAGAACATGCAGAGAACCCACACATACACGGGAGAACATGCAGAGAACCCACACATACACGGGAGAACCTGCAGAGAACCCACACATACACAGGAGAACCTGCAGAGAACCCACACATACACAGGAGAACCTGCAGAGAACCCACACATACACAGGAGAACCTGCAGAGAACCCATACATACACAGGAGAACATGCAGAGAACCCACACATACACAGGAGAACCTGCAGAGAACCCACACATACACAGGAGAACATGCAGAGAACCCACACATACACAGGAGAACATGCAGAGAACCCACACATACACAGGAGAACCTGCAGAGAACCCACACATACACAGGATAACCTGCAGAGAACCCACACATACACAGGATAACCTGCAGAGAACCCACACATACACAGGAGAACATGCAGAGAACCCACACATACACAGGAGAACCTGCAGAGAACCCACACATACACAGGAGAACATGTAGAGAACCCATACATACACGGGAGAACCTGCAGAGAACCTTCACATACACAGGAGAACATGCAGAGAACCCACACATACACAGGAGAACCTGCAGAGAACCCACACATACACAGGAGAACCTGCAGAGAACCCACACATACACGGGAGAACATGCAGAGAACCCACACATACACGGGAGAACATGCAGAGAACCCACACATACACGGGAGAACATGCAGAGAACCCACACATACACGGGAGAACCTGCAGAGAACCCACACATACACGGGAGAACCTGCAGAGAACCCATACATACACAGGAGAACCTACAGAAAACCCACACATACACAGGAGAACCTGCAGAGAACCCACACATACACAGGAGAACATGCAGAGAACCCACACATACACAGGAAAACCTGCAGAGAACCCACACATACACAGGAGAACATGTAGAGAACCCATACATACACGGGAGAACATGCAGAGAACCCACACATACACAGGAGAACATGCAGAGAACCCACACATACACAGGAGAACCTGCAGAGAACCCACACATACACAGGAGAACATGTAGAGAACCCATACATACACGGGAGAACCTGCAGAGAACCTTCACATACACAGGAGAACATGCAGAGAACCCACACATACACAGGAGAACCTGCAGAGAACCCACACATACACAGGAGAACCTGCAGAGAACCCACACATACACGGGAGAACATGCAGAGAACCCACACATACACGGGAGAACATGCAGAGAACCCACACATACACGGGAGAACATGCAGAGAACCCACACATACACGGGAGAACCTGCAGAGAACCCACACATACACGGGAGAACCTGCAGAGAACCCATACATACACAGGAGAACCTACAGAAAACCCACACATACACAGGAGAACCTGCAGAGAACCCACACATACACAGGAGAACATGCAGAGAACCCACACATACACAGGAAAACCTGCAGAGAACCCACACATACACAGGAGAACATGTAGAGAACCCATACATACACGGGAGAACATGCAGAGAACCCACACATACACAGGAGAACATGCAGAGAACCCACACATACACAGGAGAACCTGCAGAGAACCCACACATACACAGGAGAACATGTAGAGAACCCATACATACACGGGAGAACCTAAGAAAACCCACACATACACAGGAGAACCTGCAGAGAACCCACACATACACAGGAGAACTTACAGAGAACCCACACATGCACAGGAGAACATGCAGAGAACCCACAAATACACGGGAGAACCTGCAGAGAACCCACACATACACAGGATAACCTGCAGAGAACCCATACATACACGGGAGAACCTGCAGAGAACCCACACATACACAGGAGAACCTGCAGAGAACCCACACATACACAGGAGAACATGCAGAGAACCCACACATACACAGGAGAACCTGCAGAGAACCCACACATACACAGGAGAACATGTAGAGAACCCATACATACACGGGAGAACATGCAGATAACCCACACATACACAGGAGAACATGCAGAGAACCCACACATACACAGGAGAACCTAAGAAAACCCACACATACACAGGAGAACCTGCAGAGAACCCACACATACACAGGAGAACTTACAGAGAACCCACACATGCACAGGAGAACCTGCAGAGAACCCATACATACACAGGAGAACCTGCAGAGAACCCATACATACACAGGAGAACCTGCAGAGAACCCATACATACACAGGAGAACCTGCAGAGAACCCACACATACACAGGAGAACATGCAGAGAACCCACACATACACGGGAGAACATGCAGAGAACCCACACATACACGGGAGAACATGCAGAGAACCCACACATACACGGGAGAACCTGCAGAGAACCCACACATACACGGGAGAACCTGCAGAGAACCCACACATACACGGGATAACCTGCAGAGAACCCATACATACACGGGAGAACCTGCAGAGAACCCACACATACACGGGAGAACCTGCAGAGAACCCACACATACACAGGAGAACCTGCAGAGAACCCAAACATACACAGGAGAACCTGCAGAGAACCCACACATACACAGGAGAACATGCAGAGAACCCACACATACACGGAGAACCTGCAGAGAACCCACACATACACGGAGAACCTGCAGAGAACCCACACATACACAGGAGAACATGCAGAGAACCCACACATACACGGGAGAACCTGCAGAGAACCCACACATACACAGGAGAACATGCAGAGAACCCACACATACACAGGAGAACATGCAGAGAACCCACACATACACAGGAGAACCTGCAGAGAACCCACACATACACAGGATAACCTGCAGAGAACCCACACATACACAGGATAACCTGCAGAGAACCCACACATACACAGGAGAACATGCAGAGAACCCACACATACACAGGAGAACCTGCAGAGAACCCACACATACACAGGAGAACATGTAGAGAACCCATATATACACGGGAGAACCTGCAGAGAACCTTCACATACACAGGAGAACATGCAGAGAACCCACACATACACAGGAGAACCTGCAGAGAACCCACACATACACAGGAGAACCTGCAGAGAACCCACACATACACGGGAGAACATGCAGAGAACCCACACATACACGGGAGAACATGCAGAGAACCCACACATACACGGGAGAACCTGCAGAGAACCCATACATACACAGGAGAACCTACAGATAACCCACACATACACAGGATAACCTGCAGAGAACCCACACATACACAGGAGAACATGCAGAGAACCCACACATACACAGGAGAACCTGCAGAGAACCCACACATACACAGGAGAACATGTAGAGAACCCATACATACACGGGAGAACATGCAGAGAACCCACACATACACAGGAGAACATGCAGAGAACCCACACATACACAGGAGAACCTAGAGAGAACCCACACATACACAGGAGAACCTGCAGAGAACCCACACATACACAGGAGAACCTGCAGAGAACCCACACATACACAGGAGAACATGCAGAGAACCCACACATACACAGGAGAACCTGCAGAGAACCCACACATACACAGGAGAACATGCAGAGAACCCACACATACACAGGAGAACATGCAGAGAACCCACACATACACAGGAGAACCTGCAGAGAACCCACACATACACGGGAGAACCTGCAGAGAACCCACACATACACAGGAGAACCTGCAGAGAACCCACACATACACAGGAGAACCTGCAGAGAACCCACACATACACAGGAGAACATGCAGAGAACCCACACATACACAGGAGAACCTGCAGAGAACCCACACATACACAGGAGAACATGTAGAGAACCCATACCTACACGGGAGAACATGCAGAGAACCTTCACATACACAGGAGAACATGCAGAGAACCCACACATACACAGGAGAACCTGCAGAGAACCCACACATACACAGGAGAACCTGCAGAGAACCCACACATACACGGGAGAACATGCAGAGAACCCACACATACACGGGAGAACATGCAGAGAACCCACACATACACGGGAGAACATGCAGAGAACCCACACATACACAGGAGAACCTACAGATAACCCACACATACACAGGAGAACCTGCAGAGAACCCACACATACACAGGAGAACATGCAGAGAACCCACACATACACAGGAGAACCTGCAGAGAACCCACACATACACAGGAGAACATGTAGAGAACCCATACATACACGGGAGAACATGCAGAGAACCCACACATACACAGGAGAACATGCAGAGAACCCACACATACACAGGAGAACCTGCAGAGAACCCACACATACACAGGAGAACATGTAGAGAACCCATACATACACGGGAGAACCTAAGAAAACCCACAGATACACAGGAGAACCTGCAGAGAACCCACACATACACAGGAGAACTTACAGAGAACCCACACATGCACAGGAGAACATGCAGAGAACCCACACATACACGGGAGAACCTGCAGAGAACCCACACATACACAGGAGAACCTGCAGAGAACCCATACATACACGGGAGAACCTGCAGAGAACCCACACA
Source organism: Leuresthes tenuis (assembly GCA_036924055.1). Classification (NCBI taxonomy): domain Eukaryota; kingdom Metazoa; phylum Chordata; class Actinopteri; order Atheriniformes; family Atherinopsidae; genus Leuresthes; species Leuresthes tenuis. The sequence goes on from JAVGWW010000001.1 coordinate 449,106, forward strand.
TACACAGGAGAACCTGCAGAGAACCCACACATACACAGGAGAACATGCAGAGAACCCACACATACACAGGAGAACCTGCAGAGAACCCACACATACACAGGAGAACATGCAGAGAACCCACACATACACAGGAGAACCTGCAGAGAACCCACACATACACAGGAGAACATGTAGAGAACCCATACATACACGGGAGAACATGCAGAGATCCCACACATACACAGGAGAACCTAAGAAAACCCACACATACACAGGAGAACCTGCAGAGAACCCACACATACACAGGAGAACTTACAGAGAACCCACACATGCACAGGAGAACCTGCAGAGAACCCATACATACACAGGAGAACCTACAGAGAACCCACACATACACAGGAGAACCTGCAGAGAACCCATACATACACAGGAGAACCTGCAGAGAACCCACACATACACAGGAGAACCTGCAGAGAACCCACACATACACAGGAGAACCTGCAGAGAACCCACACATACACGGGAGAACCTGCAGAGAACCCATACATACACAGGAGAACCTGCAGAGAACCCAAACATACACAGGAGAACCTGCAGAGAACCCACACATACACAGGAGAACATGCAGAGAACCCACACATACACGGAGAACCTGCAGAGAACCCACACATACACGGAGAACCTGCAGAGAACCCACACATACACAGGAGAACATGCAGAGAACCCACACATACACGGGAGAACCTGCAGAGAACCCATACATACACGGGAGAACCTGCAGAGAACCCACACATACACAGGAGAACATGCAGAGAACCCACACATACACAGGAGAACATGCAGAGAACCCACACATACACAGGAGAACCTGCAGAGAACCCACACATACACAGGAGAACATGCAGAGAACCCATACATACACAGGAGAACATGCAGAGAACCCACACATACACAGGAGAACATGCAGAGAACCCACACATACACGGGAGAACCTGCAGAGAACCCACACATACACAGGAGAACCTGCAGAGAACCCACAAAATACACGGGAGAACATGCAGAGAACCCACACATACACGGGAGAACATGCAGAGAACCCACAAAATACACAGGAGAACCTGCAGCCTAACGACCACACCACCGTGCAGCCCGCTTCAATTCTTCAATTCAGTTCAATTCAGTTCAGTTTTATTTATATAGCGGCAAATTACAACAAATCTCATCTCAAAGCACTTAAATAATATAGTCCAATTCAAGCCAATTGGATTCAATTCATTGTAATCATAATCCAATGAAATCCAATTAATTAATATAGAGCCAATTCAAAAACAATATCCCAGCTAAGGAAACCAACAGATTGCACCGAAACTTGTCTTCAGTCCAATCTCCCGTCCTGGCAGAACCAGAATCAGGAAGAAACCTCTGGCAGAACCAGAACCAGGAAGGGTGGCCATCCGCCTCGACCAGCTGGGGTTTGAGAAGACAGAAAAGAGGGAAAAGAGGGGGGAAAAACACCATAACACCATTCAAAGGATACCTGTTGGAACAGGGAAACACAAGTTAATAACCACAATAATGTCACATGGACATAAAATCAATTGAGAAGTGAGGAAAGGTGTGAAAGATGAGGTCCCCATTCTGCTTTTAGGGTTAGGGTTAGGGTTTTAGCAGGCTGGGCCTATAGCAGCTTAACTATGGGATGTTTCAGGCTCACCTGAGCCATCCCTAACTATAAGCTTTATCAGAAAGGAAAGTTTCAGCCTGATCTTAAAGGTAGAGAGGGTGTCTGCTTCCTGAAGCCAAACTGGCAGCTGGTTCCACAGAGAGGGGCCTGATAACTGAAGGCTCTGCCTCCCATTCTGCTTTTAGGGGCCTGATAACTGAAGGCTCTGCCTCCCATTCTGCTTTTAGGGGCCTGATAACTGAAGGCTCTGCCTCCCATTCTGCTTTTAGGGGCCTGATAACTGAAGGCTCTGCCTCCCATTCTGCTTTTAGGGGCCTGATAACTGAAGGCTCTGCCTCCCATTCTGCTTTTAGGGGCCTGATAACTGAAGGCTCTGCCTCCCATTCTGCTTTTAGGGGCCTGATAACTGAAGGCTCTGCCTCCCATTCTGCTTTTAGGGGCCTGATAACTGAAGGCTCTGCCTCCCATTCTGCTTTTAGAAACTCTGGGAACAACAAGGAAACCTGCAGCCTGAGAGCAAAGTGCTCTGTTGGGGAAATATCCAACTGTGAGATCTTTAAGATGTGATGGAGCTCGGTCATTAAGAGCTTTATATGTGAGGAGAAGAATCTTAAATTCTATCCTGAATCTAACAGGGAGCCAATGAAGAGAAGCTAAAACTGGAGAAACATGATCTCTGCTGTTAGATCTCAGCAGAACTCTGGCTGCAGGGTTCTGGATCAGCTTCGTGTGTTTATTGTTTCAAACTTGATGGATGATGATATGTAGTGTGTGAAGTTACGGTTTCACAGCTGTTCGAGCGACACTCACTTTGTTGAGTTTCCTTAGAAATCCTCTCAAGTGAAGCTCTGCTGAAACTATGCAGAGCAACTATTCAATGTTTCTGGGGCTTTTCCTGTTGATGCCAGTATCTGTGTCTGTGGCTCAGGGATCAGGCCTGAGTCTGATACAAGCCTGTTTCTCTGTTGAAGCCTTGTTTCGTCGACTTGTGGGATACAAATGCTCTGAAACACAGTCCAGTAAAGTGAAGCACTTAAAGACTTTCTCTCAGCACTTCTCAGGACTGTTTCTGTTACTAAAACAGAACGCCAAGCTCCGTTGAATAATACAATAAACCAAAGACCATCAACTGATGAGGAATTGTTCTCTGAGGTCACAGACCAAGTGAGGAGTGCTGCTGCTGCTGCTTTCAAACAGACCCCTGAGGCGCCCCCTGCTGGCCCTCTGGGGTGTGGCTCTGAGCTCTGAAACACGACAGCAAAGTATTTCACATTTTAAGGACTTGCATGTGGAGATGTTTTCTGGTTTGTTTGTTGTGTTTTTAAGTTTTATTGAGTTTTTAGTTGAGCTGTTGCTGTTTTTCATGCCGTGTTTCTGGGATCCAGTGGCTCCGTCCATCTGTTTTTTACAGCCTGTGACCCAGAGCCAGACTTCAGCTGCACTCAGTCAAACTCATCAATTATCAGAAGTGCACTGATCCTGGATCAGGAATCACACCACAGCAGCCACATGAAGTCCCGTTGATCAGAGAAACCTCCAGCTGAGCGTTATATCGCCATGAGGATGGTTCTGGTTCTGGTCCTACAGTGAGACTGCTTCAGCTCTCTTCCAGGAAACGGCCTGTTAACACAGCGCGATCGTGTCGTAACTCTGTCAGAAACCTTTATGGCCTCCAGGCTGCAAACAGCTGATGATGATTATGGAATTTCACGTTTCTGGGTGCAGAAAGCAGCTGGACTGAGTTCTGCCACCTCTGCGTGTCTCTGTGTGAGCGTCAGGTGCAGGACCACCTCTTCAAACCCCTGAGGGGCCACAGATTTATAAATATACCTTCAATCTTACCAAGGAGTGAAGTTTGGAGCTGCTCGCTGGCTCCAAACTGAGCTCCATCTGAGCTGCATTCTTTACAGAGTGGAGCTGCGAGCTTCGGCTGCTGGAGCTCATTTAGAGCCTCAGAGTGTTTGTTGTGGTGAAGCAGAACATGTGTTCATTTCCTTCCAGAAAACACTGTCTGGTTTACCAGAAGAGGAGGAGGAGGAGTGCCGATGTGAGCGTGGACATGAGAGCACGCGAGGACCCCCCTCGAGGTTGTGTTCCGGACAGCTTTGGAAACCCGGGGCCCACCGGCCCCTCAGAGCGTCTCCTTTGTTCCAGAGTTCATTACCTCGCAGCAGGAGGGAGTCTGTCCCACATGTCTGTCCTTCACACTGACTCTGGCACCAGGACAATCCGTCCATCCCCCTCCCAGAGGGGCGGAGATGGGACAGAAGAACATGGGGTGAAGGTTTTCCAGGACCCGGGTTGCAGCTCCTCCTCAGAGGACAGAGATGTCTGTAAAGGATTGAAATAAAATCAAACTGGTGAAGTTTCTGGGTTGGTTAACAGAGAACAAACAGAACGAAGTCCTGGTGAGTGAGGGAGCGCTGGGCTGTTCGAGGCCTTATTAACCAAGCCTACAATCAGCTGTCGGAACCTTTGCAGAATCGGTGAATCTGTCTTGTTGCATTTTCAGAACGTGCGCTCTGCAGGTTTCAGTCAACGTCTTTTTCCAACTCAGACATGAAGACAGCAAACGTTCCACCTGCAGGTTTCACAGGAAGTCTGTGATGATCAGACGGATCATGTTGGGACGAGCTGCTGCTCAGCTCCAAACTCACTGCAGTCTGAGGCCTGGCAGCACATGGCTCTGCTCACATTCAAAAGCAGTTTCTTATTGCATCTTTATAACCTCGGCTGCCTTCTCCAAAGCCTTTCACCTGTGGCTCATTCACACGCTTACAGCACATATTCACACTCCTTTTCCTCAACACACATCAGGATCAGGGCGAAACGCCAGCCACCCATCAGTGGAACCTCAGAGGACGATAAAGACACTCTGGGAATCGAACCACCAGCCTTCCAGTTGGAAATCTATCAGTCTACCAGCTGAGCTACAGCCATCACAGAACACATGAACCCTAAACACACACAGGAGATGCAATGGTGCTGCCAGAAGTTGTGTCCTCAGTTGTTCTGCAGCACGTGGTGCATCAGCAGCAGTTGAATCAGAGGGTGGAGCTGATGGTGCTGCTTACTGGCACTTACACTGTGTTTATGTGTTTGTGTGCTTGCTCTGGCAGGGAGGCGGGAGAGGAAATCCAGTGTGTTTCTTTCCAAGTGTTCTTCTTGATTAAACATGTGTTCAGAGCTGCCCCCCCCCCCAGTTCTGACCCGACCCCCCAGCAGAAGCAGCAGGTTCCAGCCAAGAGTTGGAAATAACTGCCATTGTTCTCTAAGCTCTGTGGGCCGGCAGCTGGCCGCATCAGAGAGTCACTGAGTTTAATTCTCACTGCAATAAGAAGAAGACGAATTCCCACAGAGTACTTTAATCCTGCCCACCAAACCGCCCCCCAACGCTGTTCTCCTCATTTGACCTGTTTGTGGCCTGCTGAGGACAAAGCTCCTCTAATTATTCTAAGAAGCAAGACCCAGACACACAATCAGCACTTTCGTTATCAAAGAAAGAACTTGTCAAGAAAAGAAAGAAATAGAAAGAAAAAAGGAAATAATTCAAATACATTAACATTCAAGATTCATGTTATTCTATAAAGAACAGGAAAAAAACATAAAAACAACAGGAAACGAGGTTGAAAAAAAAGGAAAACACGGTTAAATACCCTGAAAACAACTTCACCCCCCCCCACAAACCTTTGTTTTTGTTGCCTAAAAACAAAATAAAAACAAAAAACAACATGAAAGCATCCAAGTAAACGGAATGAAAGAACCCTTGAAAAAAAAACACATGAAAACACCCTAAAAACAACATGAAAACAACTTTAAAAGAACATAGAAATACCTTAAAAAATTTAAACGCCCTAGAAAATGGAAACAACTTCAAAATAATATAAATATTTCCTTAAAAAAACATGAAAACACTCATAAAACAACTTTAAAATAACATTTAAAAAATCCTAAAAACAATATGAAAACAACTTAAAAAGAACATAAAAATACCCTAAAAACAACATGAAAACACCCAAATAAACAGAAAAAAAGAACCTTGAAAAAAATACATGAAAAATTTCAAAAACAACATGAAAACAACTTTAAAAGAACATAAAAACACCCTAAAAAATAACATTAAACTACAATAAAAACAATGTGAAATCATCCTAAAATTACAACATAAAAACACCCAAATAAACACATGAAAACAACTTTTAAAAAAACATGGAAAACACTAAAAAACTAAATGAAAACATTCTCAAATTACAACATGAAAACACCCAAGTAAACAGAATGAAAGAACCTTGAAAAAAACGTAAAAACAACATCAGAGTACCCTAAAAAAAACTAAATGAAATCACCCAAAAAAAAACATGGAGTCAACTTTAAAATAACATAGAAACATCGTAAAAAAAACACATGAAAACACCCTAAAAACAACATGAAAACAACTTTAAAAGAACATAGAAATACCTTAAAAAATTAAAACGCCCTAGAAAATGGAAACAACTTCAAAATAATATAAATATTTCCTTAAAAAAACATGAAAACACTCATAAAACAACTTTAAAATAACATTTAAAAAATCCTAAAAACAATATGAAAACAACTTAAAAAGAACATAAAAATACCCTAAAAACAACATGAAAACACCCAAATAAACAGAAAAAAAGAACCTTGAAAAAAATACATGAAAAATTTCAAAAACAACATGAAAACAACTTTAAAAGAACATAAAAACACCCTAAAAAATAACATTAAACTACAATAAAAACAATGTGAAATCATCCTAAAATTACAACATAAAAACACCCAAATAAACACATGAAAACAACTTTTAAAAAAACATGGAAAACACTAAAAAACTAAATGAAAACATTCTCAAATTACAACATGAAAACACCCAAGTAAACAGAATGAAAGAACCTTGAAAAAAACGTAAAAACAACATCAGAGTACCCTAAAAAAAACTAAATGAAATCACCCAAAAAAAAACATGGAGTCAACTTTAAAATAACATAGAAACATCGTAAAAAAAACTACATGAAAACACCCTAAAAAACATGAAAACATCCTAAAAAACAACATGAAAATACTCTAAAAACAAAATAAAAACAACATATGATCCAAGACCTGGCAGAGACACAGGAGCAGGAGCTGGCAGTCATCAGCCGGGTCAGTGTAATTAGGACAGATGTGTTGTTTTCACCTGAAGTGTGTGAACAGTTGTGTTGTTTTCATGGCTCGTGTGTGAACAGTTGTGTTGTTTTCACCTGAAGTGTGTGAACAGTTGTGTTGTTTTCATGAAGTGTGTGAACAGTTGTGTTGTTTTCATGACTCGTGTGTGAACAGTTGTGTTGTTTTCATGACTCGTGTGTGAACAGTTGTGTTGTTTTCATGACTCGTGTGTGAACAGTTGTGTTGTTTTCATGACTCGTGTGTGAACAGTTGTGTTGTTTTCATGGCTCGTGTGTGAACAGTTGTGTTGTTTTCATGGCTCGTGTGTGAACTGTTGTGTTGTTTTCATGGCTCGTGTGTGAACAGTTGTGTTGTTTTCACCTGAAGTGTGTGAACTGTTGTGTTGTTTTCATGGCTCGTTTGTGAACAGTTGTGTTGTTTTCATGACTCGTGTGTGAACAGTTGTGTTGTTTTCATGGCTCGTGTGTGAACAGTTGTGTTGTTTTCATGACTCGTGTGTGAACAGTTGTGTTGTTTTCATGACTCGTGTGTGAACAGTTGTGTTGTTTTCACCTGAAGTGTGTGAACAGTTGTGTTGTTTTCATGGCTCGTGTGTGAACAGTTGTGTTGTTTTCATGGCTCGTGTGTGAACTGTTGTGTTGTTTTCATGGCTCGTGTGTGAACAGTTGTGTTGTTTTCACCTGAAGTGTGTGAACTGTTGTGTTGTTTTCATGGCTCGTTTGTGAACAGTTGTGTTGTTTTCATGACTCGTGTGTGAACAGTTGTGTTGTTTTCATGGCTCGTGTGTGAACAGTTGTGTTGTTTTCATGGCTCGTTTGTGAACAGTTGTGTTGTTTTCATGACTCGTTTGTGAACAGTTGTGTTGTTTTCATGACTCGTGTGTGAACAGTTGTGTTGTTTTCATGACTTGTGTGTGAACAGTTGTGTTGTTTTCACCTGAAGTGTGTGAACAGTTGTGTTGTTTTCATGGCTCGTTTGTGAACAGTTGTGTTGTTTTCATGGCTCGTGTGTGAACAGTTGTGTTGTTTTCATGACTCGTGTGTGAACAGTTGTGTTGTTTTCATGACTCGTGTTGTTTTCATGACTCGTGTTGTTTTCATGGCTCGTGTGTGAACAGTTGTGTTGTTTTCATGGCTCGTGTGTGAACTGTTGTGTTGTTTTCATGGCTCGTTTGTGAACAGTTGTGTTGTTTTCATGACTCGTGTGTGAACAGTTGTGTTGTTTTCATGACTTGTGTGTGAACAGTTGTGTTGTTTTCACCTGAAGTGTGTGAACAGTTGTGTTGTTTTCATGGCTCGTGTGTGAACAGTTGTGTTGTTTTCATGGCTCGTTTGTGAACAGTTGTGTTGTTTTCATGACTCGTGTGTGAACAGTTGTGTTGTTTTCATGACTTGTGTGTGAACAGTTGTGTTGTTTTCACCTGAAGTGTGTGAACAGTTGTGTTGTTTTCATGGCTCGTGTGTGAACAGTTGTGTTGTTTTCATGGCTCGTGTGTGAACAGTTGTGTTGTTTTCATGACTCGTGTGTGAACAGTTGTGTTGTTTTCATGACTCGTGTTGTTTTCATGACTCGTGTTGTTTTCATGGCTCGTGTGTGAACAGTTGTGTTGTTTTCATGGCTCGTGTGTGAACTGTTGTGTTGTTTTCATGGCTCGTGTGTGAACAGTTGTGTTGTTTTCATGACTCGTGTGTGAACAGTTGTTGTTTTCATGACTCGTGTGTGAACAGTTGTGTTGTTTTCATGGCTCGTGTGTGAACAGTTGTGTTGTTTTCATGACTCGTGTGTGAACAGTTGTGTTGTTTTCATGACTCGTGTGTGAACAGTTGTGTTGTTTTCATGACTCGTGTGTGAACAGTTGTGTTGTTTTCATGGCTCGTGTGTGAACAGTTGTGTTGTTTTCATGACTCGTGTGTGAACAGTTGTTGTTTTCCTGACTCGTGTGTGAACAGTTGTGTTGTTTTCATGGCTCGTGTGTGAACTGTTGTGTTGTTTTCATGGCTCGTGTGTGAACAGTTGTGTTGTTTTCATGACTCGTTTGTGAACAGTTGTGTTGTTTTCATGACTCGTGTGTGAACAGTTGTGTTGTTTTCATGGCTCGTGTGTGAACTGTTGTGTTGTTTTCATGGCTCGTGTGTGAACTGTTGTGTTGTTTTCATGACTCGTGTGTGAACAGTTGTGTTGTTTTCATGGCTCGTGTGTGAACAGTTGTGTTGTTTTCATGACTCGTGTGTGAACAGTTGTGTTGTTTTCATGACTTGTGTGTGAACAGTTGTGTTGTTTTCATGGCTCGTGTGTGAACAGTTGTGTTGTTTTCATGACTCGTGTGTGAACAGTTGTGTTGTTTTCATGACTCGTGTGTGAACAGTTGTGTTGTTTTCATGACTTGTGTGTGAACAGTTGTGTTGTTTTCATGGCTCGTGTGTGAACAGTTGTGTTGTTTTCATGGCTCGTGTGTGAACAGTTGTGTTGTTTTCATGACTCGTTTGTGAACAGTTGTGTTGTTTTCATGACTCGTGTGTGAACAGTTGTGTTGTTTTCATGACTCGTGTGTGAACAGTTGTGTTGTTTTCATGGCTCGTGTGTGAACAGTTGTGTTGTTTTCATGGCTCGTGTGTGAACAGTTGTGTTGTTTTCATGGCTCGTGTGTGAACAGTTGTGTTGTTTTCATGGCTCGTGTGTGAACTGTTGTGTTGTTTTCATGGCTCGTGTGTGAACAGTTGTGTTGTTTTCATGGCTCGTGTGTGAACAGTTGTGTTGTTTTCATGACTCGTGTGTGAACAGTTGTGTTGTTTTCATGACTCGTGTGTGAACAGTTGTGTTGTTTTCATGGCTCGTTTGTGAACAGTTGTGTTGTTTTCATGACTCGTGTGTGAACAGTTGTGTTGTTTTCATGGCTCGTGTGTGAACAGTTGTGTTGTTTTCATGACTCGTGTGTGAACAGTTGTGTTGTTTTCATGACTCGTGTTGTTTTCATGACTCGTGTTGTTTTCATGGCTCGTGTGTGAACAGTTGTGTTGTTTTCATGGCTCGTGTGTGAACTGTTGTGTTGTTTTCATGGCTCGTGTGTGAACAGTTGTGTTGTTTTCATGACTCGTGTGTGAACAGTTGTTGTTTTCATGACTCGTGTGTGAACAGTTGTGTTGTTTTCATGGCTCGTGTGTGAACAGTTGTGTTGTTTTCATGACTCGTGTGTGAACAGTTGTGTTGTTTTCATGACTCGTGTGTGAACAGTTGTGTTGTTTTCATGACTCGTGTGTGAACAGTTGTGTTGTTTTCATGGCTCGTGTGTGAACAGTTGTGTTGTTTTCATGACTCGTGTGTGAACAGTTGTTGTTTTCCTGACTCGTGTGTGAACAGTTGTGTTGTTTTCATGGCTCGTGTGTGAACTGTTGTGTTGTTTTCATGGCTCGTGTGTGAACAGTTGTGTTGTTTTCATGACTCGTTTGTGAACAGTTGTGTTGTTTTCATGACTCGTGTGTGAACAGTTGTGTTGTTTTCATGGCTCGTGTGTGAACTGTTGTGTTGTTTTCATGGCTCGTGTGTGAACTGTTGTGTTGTTTTCATGACTCGTGTGTGAACAGTTGTGTTGTTTTCATGGCTCGTGTGTGAACAGTTGTGTTGTTTTCATGACTCGTGTGTGAACAGTTGTGTTGTTTTCATGACTTGTGTGTGAACAGTTGTGTTGTTTTCATGGCTCGTGTGTGAACTGTTGTGTTGTTTTCATGACTCGTTTGTGAACAGTTGTGTTGTTTTCATGACTCGTGTGTGAACAGTTGTGTTGTTTTCATGGCTCGTGTGTGAACTGTTGTGTTGTTTTCATGGCTCGTGTGTGAACTGTTGTGTTGTTTTCATGACTCGTGTGTGAACAGTTGTGTTGTTTTCATGGCTCGTGTGTGAACAGTTGTGTTGTTTTCATGACTCGTGTGTGAACAGTTGTGTTGTTTTCATGGCTCGTGTGTGAACAGTTGTGTTGTTTTCATGACTCGTGTGTGAACAGTTGTGTTGTTTTCATGACTCGTGTGTGAACAGTTGTGTTGTTTTCATGACTTGTGTGTGAACAGTTGTGTTGTTTTCATGGCTCGTGTGTGAACAGTTGTGTTGTTTTCATGGCTCGTGTGTGAACAGTTGTGTTGTTTTCATGACTCGTTTGTGAACAGTTGTGTTGTTTTCATGACTCGTGTGTGAACAGTTGTGTTGTTTTCATGACTCGTGTGTGAACAGTTGTGTTGTTTTCATGGCTCGTGTGTGAACAGTTGTGTTGTTTTCATGGCTCGTGTGTGAACAGTTGTGTTGTTTTCATGGCTCGTGTGTGAACAGTTGTGTTGTTTTCATGGCTCGTGTGTGAACTGTTGTGTTGTTTTCATGGCTCGTGTGTGAACAGTTGTGTTGTTTTCATGACTTGTGTGTGAACAGTTGTGTTGTTTTCATGACTTGTGTGTGAACAGTTGTGTTGTTTTCATGACTTGTGTGTGAACAGTTGTGTTGTTTTCATGGCTCGTGTGTGAACAGTTGTGTTGTTTTCATGGCTCGTGTGTGAACAGTTGTGTTGTTTTCATGACTCGTGTGTGAACAGTTGTGTTGTTTTCATGACTCGTTTGTGAACAGTTGTTGTTTTCATGACTCGTGTTTTCATGACTCGTGTGTGAACAGTTGTGTTGTTTTCATGGCTCGTGTGTGAACAGTTGTGTTGTTTTCATGGCTCGTGTGTGAACAGTTGTGTTGTTTTCATGACTCGTGTGTGAACAGTTGTGTTGTTTTCATGGCTCGTGTTTTCATGACTCGTGTGTGAACAGTTGTGTTGTTTTCATGGCTCGTGTGTGAACAGTTGTGTTGTTTTCATGGCTCGTGTGTGAACAGTTGTGTTGTTTTCATGACTCGTGTGTGAACAGTTGTGTTGTTTTCATGACTCGTTTGTGAACAGTTGTTGTTTTCATGACTCGTGTTTTCATGGCTCGTGTGTGAACAGTTGTGTTGTTTTCATGACTCGTGTGTGAACAGTTGTGTTGTTTTCATGACTCGTGTTGTTTTCATGGCTCGTGTGTGAACAGTTGTGTTGTTTTCATGGCTCGTGTGTGAACTGTTGTGTTGTTTTCATGGCTCGTGTGTGAACAGTTGTGTTGTTTTCATGACTCGTGTGTGAACAGTTGTTGTTTTCATGACTCGTGTGTGAACAGTTGTGTTGTTTTCATGACTCGTGTGTGAACAGTTGTGTTGTTTTCATGACTCGTGTGTGAACAGTTGTGTTGTTTTCATGACTCGTGTGTGAACAGTTGTGTTGTTTTCATGGCTCGTGTGTGAACAGTTGTGTTGTTTTCATGACTCGTGTGTGAACAGTTGTTGTTTTCATGACTCGTGTGTGAACAGTTGTGTTGTTTTCATGGCTCGTGTGTGAACTGTTGTGTTGTTTTCATGGCTCGTGTGTGAACAGTTGTGTTGTTTTCATGACTCGTTTGTGAACAGTTGTGTTGTTTTCATGACTCGTGTGTGAACAGTTGTGTTGTTTTCATGACTCGTGTGTGAACAGTTGTGTTGTTTTCATGGCTCGTGTGTGAACTGTTGTGTTGTTTTCATGGCTCGTGTGTGAACTGTTGTGTTGTTTTCATGGCTCGTGTGTGAACAGTTGTGTTGTTTTCATGGCTCGTGTGTGAACAGTTGTGTTGTTTTCATGGCTCGTGTGTGAACAGTTGTGTTGTTTTCATGACTCGTGTGTGAACAGTTGTGTTGTTTTCATGACTCGTTTGTGAACAGTTGTTGTTTTCATGACTCGTGTTTTCATGACTCGTGTGTGAACAGTTGTGTTGTTTTCATGGCTCGTGTGTGAACAGTTGTGTTGTTTTCATGACTCGTGTGTGAACAGTTGTGTTGTTTTCATGACTCGTTTGTGAACAGTTGTTTTGTTTTCATGACTCGTGTGTGAACAGTTGTGTTGTTTTCATGGCTCGTGTGTGAACAGTTGTGTTGTTTTCATGGCTCGTGTGTGAACTGTTGTGTTGTTTTCATGACTCGTGTGTGAACAGTTGTGTTGTTTTCATGGCTCGTGTGTGAACAGTTGTGTTGTTTTCATGACTCGTGTGTGAACAGTTGTGTTGTTTTCATGACTCGTGTGTGAACAGTTGTGTTGTTTTCATGGCTCCTGTGTGAACAGTTGTGTTGTTTTCATGGCTCGTGTTGTTTTCATGACTCGTGTGTGAACAGTTGTGTTGTTTTCATGGCTCGTGTTGTTTTCATGACTCGTGTGTGAACAGTTGTGTTGTTTTCATGGCTCGTGTGTGAACAGTTGTGTTGTTTTCATGACTCGTGTGTGAACAGTTGTGTTGTTTTCATGACTTGTGTGTGAACAGTTGTGTTGTTTTCATGGCTCGTGTGTGAACAGTTGTGTTGTTTTCATGGCTCGTGTGTGAACAGTTGTGTTGTTTTCATGACTCGTTTGTGAACAGTTGTGTTGTTTTCATGACTCGTGTGTGAACAGTTGTGTTGTTTTCATGGCTCGTGTGTGAACAGTTGTGTTGTTTTCATGACTCGTGTGTGAACAGTTGTGTTGTTTTCATGGCTCGTGTGTGAACAGTTGTGTTGTTTTCACCTGAAGTGTGTGAACAGTTGTGTTGTTTTCATGGCTCGTGTGTGAACAGTTGTGTTGTTTTCATGACTCGTGTGTGAACAGTTGTGTTGTTTTCATGGCTCGTGTGTGAACAGTTGTGTTGTTTTCACCAGAAGTGTGTGAACAGTTGTGTTGTTTTCATGGCTCGTGTGTGAACAGTTGTGTTGTTTTCACCTGAAGTGTGTGAACAGTTGTGTTGTTTTCATAACTCGTGTGTGAACAGTTGTGTTGTTTTCACCTGAAGTGTGTGAACAGATGTGTTGTTTTCATGACTCGTGTGTGAACAGTTGTGTTGTTTTCATGGCTCGTGTGTGAACAGTTGTGTTGTTTTCATGGCTCGTGTGTGAACAGTTGTGTTGTTTTCATGACCCGTGTGTGAACAGTTGTGTTGTTTTCATGGCTCGTGTGTGAACAGTTGTGTTGTTTTCACCAGAAGTGTGTGAACAGTTGTGTTGTTTTCATGGCTCGTGTGTGAACAGTTGTGTTGTTTTCACCTGAAGTGTGTGAACAGTTGTGTTGTTTTCATAACTCGTGTGTGAACAGTTGTGTTGTTTTCACCTGAAGTGTGTGAACAGTTGTGTTGTTTTCATAACTCGTGTGTGAACAGTTGTGTTGTTTTCACCTGAAGTGTGTGAACAGTTGTGTTGTTTTCATGGCTCTTGTGTGAACAGTTGTGTTGTTTTCATGCCTCGTGTTGTTTTCATGACTCGTGTGTGAACAGTTGTGTTGTTTTCACCTGAAGTGTGTGAACAGTTGTGTTGTTTTCATGGCTCGTGTGTGAACAGTTGTGTTGTTTTCATGCCTCGTGTTGTTTTCATGGCTCGTGTGTGAACAGTTGTGTTGTTTTCATGGCTCGTGTGTGAACAGTTGTGTTTTTTTCACCTGAAGTGTGTGAACAGTTGTGTTGTTTTCATGGCCCGTGTGTGAACAGTTGTGTTGTTTTCAAGACTCGTGTGTGAACAGTTGTGTTGTTTTCACCTGAAGTGTGTGAACAGTTGTGTTGTTTTCATGGCTCGTGTGTGAACAGTTGTGTTGTTTTCATGACTCGTGTGTGAACAGTTGTGTTGTTTTCATGGCCCGTGTGTGAACAGTTGTGTTGTTTTCATGGCCCGTGTGTGAACAGTTGTGTTGTTTTCACCTGAAGTGTGTGAACAGTTGTGTTGTTTTCATGGCTCGTGTGTGAACAGTTGTGTTGTTTTCATGGCTCGTGTGTGAACAGTTGTGTTGTTTTCATGGCTCGTGTGTGAACAGTTGTGTTGTTTTCATGGCTCGTGTGTGAACAGTTGTGTTGTTTTCATGGCTCGTGTGTGAACAGTTGTGTTGTTTTCAAGACTCGTGTGTGAACAGTTGTGTTGTTTTCACCTGAAGTGTGTGAACAGTTGTGTTGCTTTCATGGCTCGTGTGTGAACAGTTGTGTTGTTTTCATGGCTCGTGTGTGAACAGTTGTGTTGTTTTCACCAGAAGTGTGTGAACAGTTGTGTTGTTTTCATGGCTCGTGTGTGAACAGTTGTGTTGTTTTCACCTGAAGTGTGTGAACAGTTGTGTTGTTTTCATAACTCGTGTGTGAACAGTTGTGTTGTTTTCACCTGAAGTGTGTGAACAGTTGTGTTGTTTTCATAACTCGTGTGTGAACAGTTGTGTTGTTTTCACCTGAAGTGTGTGAACAGTTGTGTTGTTTTCATGGCTCGTGTGTGAACAGTTGTGTTGTTTTCATGCCTCGTGTTGTTTTCATGGCTCGTGTGTGAACAGTTGTGTTGTTTTCATGCCTCGTGTTGTTTTCATGACTCGTGTGTGAACAGTTGTGTTGTTTTCACCTGAAGTGTGTGAACAGTTGTGTTGTTTTCATGGCTCGTGTGTGAACAGTTGTGTTGTTTTCATGCCTCGTGTTGTTTTCATGGCTCGTGTGTGAACAGTTGTGTTGTTTTCATGGCTCGTGTGTGAACAGTTGTGTTTTTTTCACCTGAAGTGTGTGAACAGTTGTGTTGTTTTCATGGCCCGTGTGTGAACAGTTGTGTTGTTTTCAAGACTCGTGTGTGAACAGTTGTGTTGTTTTCACCTGAAGTGTGTGAACAGTTGTGTTGTTTTCATGACTCGTGTGTGAACAGTTGTGTTGTTTTCATGGCTCGTGTGTGAACAGTTGTGTTGTTTTCATGACTCGTGTGTGAACAGTTGTGTTGTTTTCATGGCCCGTGTGTGAACAGTTGTGTTGTTTTCATGGCCCGTGTGTGAACAGTTGTGTTGTTTTCACCTGAAGTGTGTGAACAGTTGTGTTGTTTTCATGGCTCGTGTGTGAACAGTTGTGTTGTTTTCATGGCTCGTGTGTGAACAGTTGTGTTGTTTTCATGGCTCGTGTGTGAACAGTTGTGTTGTTTTCATGGCTCGTGTGTGAACAGTTGTGTTGTTTTCATGGCTCGTGTGTGAACAGTTGTGTTGTTTTCAAGACTCGTGTGTGAACAGTTGTGTTGTTTTCACCTGAAGTGTGTGAACAGTTGTGTTGCTTTCATGGCTCGTGTGTGAACAGTTGTGTTGTTTTCATGGCTCGTGTGTGAACAGTTGTGTTTTGACCCACAACACTGTGACATAGAAATAAAATTAAAATGGTGGCTCACCATCAACAGTCTGACTACAGCTGTTGGTGGAGGTTCGGGTTTTAAAATCAGTGGATATCCTGCAGAAGATGCTTTGACTTTAAAATTTAACTGCCTTTGTTCTGCAGAGAAATAATCTTTTTATTGACTTATTTTACTGAACCAAAACTTCACTGCATCATTTTAGTCTTTCTGATTTGGTCTTTTTATCCGATGCTTTAAGGATCTTCAGTAAATCTACCTGATCTTATCACGCAGAATTCACTCAGCTAAAGTACGTCTCGGTTCGGTCTTGAGGATGTTTACCTCTATTTCATCCAGCTAATCTGTTCTGTTACAGACTCTCTGCACATCCCTCCTCATTGGCCCATTTCTCAAGATTATGAACATGCAAATGACCCCGTACCATCACAGAGCCTGGCTTAAGGTGTGCAGCAGTGCGGGGGGGTGGTTGTTTCTCTGCTGGGGACAGGTCAGGACTGCAGGCAGCCAGTCCAGCACCCGTACCTCTTCTTCCTCAGCCAGGCCTTTGGAATATGGCAGAATGTGGTTTTCCATGGTCTGCTTGAACAATGCTGGGACGTCCCTGGAAAAGATGTGGCCTTGAAGGCAGCATATGTTGCTGTAAAATCTCAGTGAGCTTTTCTGCATTAATGCTGCCGTCACAGAAGTGGAAATGAGCTTTGCCCCCTGATCCAACCCCATACCATCACAGAGCCTGGCTGCAGGGACTGGCTGCTGACAGCAGGCTGGATGCTGCTTTTGCTCTTTGCTCCATTTCTTCCACCAAAGATGTGGAATACTGATGGGTCTGACCACAGCACACGTTTCCACCGTGTGACGGTCCATCCCAGACGCCTCCGAGCCCAGAGAAGTGGACGAGGTTAACATCAGGCTTCTTTCCTGCACAGTAAAGCTTGTGAATGGAACTCTGTATTGTGGTGCTGGACAAAGGTTTCCACAGTAATCCCTTGTCCAGGTGCTTCTATCAGCTGCTGATGAATGACGGTTCCTGATGCAGCGTCTGAGGGGTCAGAGGTCACGGGGTCCAGCTTAGGCTTGCTCCCTCGTCCTTTACACTGAAACTCCTCCAGATTCCCTGAATGCTTTAATGATATTCTGCTCTGTGGAGGCAGAAATATGCAGATCCCTTCCAGTCTTTCTCTGAGGAACATGGTTTTAAACTCAAACTGGAGCTGCACTCAGGAGGTCACCACTGTCTGAGTGTCTAAGACCTTCGTGTCCTGCAGCCTCGGCAGCATCAGCACCACTTTCTGCTCCCAGCAGGACAGAATATCTCATGCTTAGACTGAAGCAGCCTGCTTCTCTCCCCTATAAAAGCTTCCTGAGAACATATTTGAACATTTGCATCACTTCCTCTAAATGTTTCCTTGCTGGAAGATAATTAAATCCGTTGCTTTTGAATTTCAGACAGTATTTCTGAGTATTGTTATTAATTTTCCTAACACCTTATATTGTATATTCTACAGAATAAAGCACTTAATCTGGTGTCACTGAGCTGCTGCAGTGTGACTTCACCACATCTCTGAGTTAAAAATGTCTGATCTGAGGCGTCTCATTCAGACACGACGCTAACATGTTCGGCTGTTATCACTTTAATAGATAGAAGTCCTACTTTTTCACTCCTTTTTCACTCGTTAAATCTGATCATTGCTTCTCTCAGGAACTTTAACACCTGAACATGGATAAGTTTTCTCCCACAGAAAGTTTCATCAAACATCAAGCGACAGAAAAACCTCTTTTATTTGACTCGAGCCAGAAAACATTTTGAGTTGAAAGCTGTCGGCTTAAGTTACCTGGAGGCAGGAGAAGGTGTATCAAAGCCAGACTTACAGGTGAGATGACAGAGAGCCCTTCCATCAACTGAGCTACAGTTTACTATGATTGTCAGTGTGCACCACAATGCTTCACTACAGCAGACGTACAAAATCACCAGCTGGAAGCTATTTACAACATGCAGATCATGAATAAAGATTGCATAGCTCCTCACTGTTTGCCCTTTAAACGTGTGCTTTTAGAGAACCATCCAGTCCGTGTGTGACCTTTCTGCAAAGCACTGAAGTCAGACATGTGCTGCTCTGTACTGCAGCGCCATCCTCCAGGTGGGCCCCAAACTGTCCTCAGAGTTCAGGAGACCACAAGACTCCGTGAGTCCAGGCCAGAGGACGGCTTCATGCAGAGAAAACATCTGAACCAGCTCCTGTACTGCTCTGAGCTCTGGTTTCTGTCTGCTGGGGAGGAAGACAGGCGGTGACCTGAGGTCCAGATGAGATGTCTGTTCCTCTGCAGGATCTCTGTGACGCCCAATCTCATATTCGTACGTGGAAGTTACTGTAAACACGATAAAAAACACGAGAGTTGAGTTGCAGCAGTGACAGAAGTCAGGTTTCATTTACAAAAGAAGCAAATCTGAAGCCATCATTAGAAACATGAATCTGACACGTTTCCATCGATGGTTTGAAGTGAATAAACTCAGCTGTGTGGAGTCACCAGAGGGGGCGCTGTAGGCTGTTAGCGGCTGTAATTCAGTAGAAGAAGCAGTTGTTCTAACAAGGAAACAAACCTGGAGGAGGAAACAACAACAGCTGGGGTGGACATCCACAGGATGAAAACTGGAGAGAGCTCTTCTTCAGGATATATCTGGGAATATTCTGGGAATATTTGGGTTATTACTCAGTCCTCTGGTCATGTGATCCTCAGAGCTGAAATGACTTTTCACCTCTCATCTTCTTGGCTTTTGGCTCCAGTCTGACAGCCTTTTAGATGATTTTATTCTGAGTTCTGCCTTAATCTGGTTTATTGTTTTTTCCTGCTGTCTGCTGGGTTATGTTTTATTCAGATTATTGTTGCTCTTATTTATTGACTTTATCCAACCACACAGCATCAACATTTGTGCTTTAAATGTGTTGTTTAGATAAACTGTTACTGACATTTCCTCCACCAACTTGCCACATGCTTTAAAGCAGGTGAGACCCAGTTCATGGCGTTTTGGCCACATCTTGTTCTTATAATGTTTAGCGATCAGTGCCAAAAGTAGCCCAGATTAGGCCTAAACGAATCTGCTATCTGTGAAAATGAATTACGTCAGCAGATTTTCCCTTTACAGTAAGTAAGAACCAGGAATCACCTCATATCTGTGTTGGGGGACCATCTGGACTCCTGAGAGACTCTTTGGTCACTCAGCTGTGGCTCAGCAGCGCATTAACACTGCAGCAGGATGATAACATGCCATGTGACTGATGATCAGGGCGATGTCCGGCTCACAGGAACATGACAACATGCTGTCAACAACATTTCATTTGATCATGTGATCACAGCGAAACGCTCTGCTGGAACAGCAGCCCCCTTACTGCAGCTTATCTGACCTGGCTGCCATGGTAACACCATCCCTGAGCATCATTTCCAGCTAATATCTGTGAGCGGCGGTCCGGTGAGACACAGATTTGTGACTGAAATCACTGAGTCCACCCTTCCTCCCCCTGGAGGAGCGAGCCGTGCTCTGGTCAGCAGTAAAATAAGTGAGATCACGCTGTGCTGTTGGTTTTATCTCTGCAGCTTTGTCCGGAGCAGAACCTTCCTCAGGAGTCTTCCTCTGGCTTTCTCCAGCAGCTCTGATCTGATTGTGTTCTGCTGGCTCGTCTCTGCATTAGTCACAGTTAAAAGCTCTTTATTGATCTGACCCTGGTGCTTCATGCAGCGCCTCACCCTGAGCAGGCCATCCTGTCTTTAAAGGATCATTCTGCTCAATTCAACTTGCTGTGCTTTACAGAATCGTTGTGTCCGTATGAGTCGTCTCCACCTCTGCTGTAGAGATGAAACAACATGCATCAGGGTGCAAAACGCTGTCCAGAAACACAGATTAATCATTCTGTATCTGTGTTTTCAGTCGGTCTGAGAGGAGACAAAGACAGTTCCTTCTCAGGATGGTTGCAACAACCAGATCAGCTCAGGTGGCAGATAGTATGGATGTAAACTCACAGCTTACAGTTCAGTGTCCCTGGTACATGTCGAGGGTGACACCATCTGTTGTTAACTAGCACTGCGCTACCTCATATCGTCTTAAAGCCGGGGGAAACGATCATCTGTAGCTGCTCCTTCAGCCATCCTGAGTTCTCCGAACTTATCCATTTTATGTGCCATCTCACATTCCCCGTGAGGATTTATGGAAGCTTTGGTTTAAACTTGCCCCACCTGTTTGTCAGTTTTGCTCCAGCCTGATGAGCTTTCAGGCTTTATTTGGCGTTTTGGGCGGCTGAATCAGCTGCTCCCTTCTGTAAACTCCTCTTCTGTTGTCAAAGTAATTCATCAAAACAGATGTTGAAAAGTGCAGAGACAGTCCACTCAAGCACCAGAGTTTATATAAAAGGACAGAAATCTCTTAGAAAATCGTTCTTTGGAAAAAATACACACCAAAGATCAGAGCTGCTTACATTGATGTTCTGCAAATCTCTGGAGAACTTGTTGTCATACCTTAAGAAGTCAGGAGCTTTGGAGATCATGTTCTCAAAGTCGGAGAAGGACAGCTTGCTGTCTCCGTCAAGGTCTGCCTCCTCGATGACTTTGTCACACACCAGAGTGACCTCCTCTGCGGTCAGCTCCCCTTTGGTCAGCTTGTTCAGGGTCTTCTGCAGGTCCTCCTTACAGACGAAGTTGTCCCGGTTGTAGTCTGGACCGGAAGCACGAACACAGGCAGTCAGACAGATGTCTGAAGCTCAGAGTAAAGAAAATATCTGCCTCTTGTTCAGTAACATTCATGTTATGTTTTATTCATACCTCTGGATATTAATGTATACTTTTCAGATATTATATCATTGTTCATGTGTATTTTGTACTGATTTTGGACTCTTACATTTCTTTCTTGATAAATTAATTACCTTTTTTCAGTGTTTTTCATACATCACGGTAAGATCAGTACATCTCTATTGACTCGCTATGATATATCTCAGGCTTTAAGTTAGCTGCCATTAAACCCATATCTAAGCTTACTCTTATCTCTATAATACTTTAAAAGTAGTTTTAAAATAACTAACTTCCCATTTGCAGAGTAAAGGTTTGTATGATGAGTTTCAGTCCACCGCAGAACTGAAACCACACCAGTTAAACTCAGACCTCCCCGTGGCCTCTGGTTTAGTCTCTGTCCTGTTGGATCATCTTACACCACTGAACACAACAACTTATCAGAAATACTGCTTTGGACTGGTTAAAGTCATATTTATCTTACCAATTTCCATTTCCACACATACATGTGGGATCCTTGACACATACCAGTTATTACTGGTGTTCCACAGGGTTCTGGACTGGGACCTATTCTATTCTCTTTATACACGCTTCCTTTGGACAACATCATCAGGAAAAACCTTTTTCAGTGCTATGCTGATGACACCCAGCTCTGTTTTCCTGAAACCTGTAGAAACTAAGCAGTTACTGAAGCCACAGGCCTGTGTTGAAGACCTAAAGACCCGGATTAGTTGCATTTTGGCGCTAAAACCTCAGACTCTCTTTCCATCACTTATTCTGGATGATATAACCAAAGAGTTATTTGTGACCATGAATTGTTTATGAATTCAAGTCCTTGAATTCTTGTATCAAACATATAAGCATATAGGACACCCTTATTTTATCTGTTTTTTGCAAAGTTTTTAAAAGTGTTGCTGATCATTTGTATTTAATTTTTTCTCCCACTTTTGCTTTTTTCAAAGTGCTTTGGGTTTCTCCTGAGCTAGAAAATTGTGCTATGTTAGTAAAGTTTGTAAAAGTTAATTAAATTCAATTTATTTATATAGCGCCAAATTATAACAAGTCCAATTCAAGCCAATTGGAATTCAATTCATTGCCATCATAATCCAATGAAATCCAATTAATTAATTTCAAAATAATCCAGTTAATTCATATAGATCCAATTCAAAAACAGTATCCCAGCAGAGGAAACCAACAGATTGCACCGAAACTTGTCTTCGGTCCAATCTCCCGTCCTGAGCGTGCCAACAAGTTGTGTTGAAGCAGTGCGTTACCGTAGATCTTGAAGGCGTAGATGGTCTTCAGCTCTCTGGGTGAAGTTTCACAGAGAGCAGAAAACATGTCAACAAAGTCATTGAAGCTCAGGTTCCCCTGTCCATCCTCTGAGAACGTCTCAACGATTCTTTCTCTGAACGGGTTCTCCTGCCAACACAAACACACAACAAGTCACAAGGAGGATGTCATGGTGAAGAACTCCAGCTGGAACACAATCTATAACCAACTGGAGGACTCTGGAACCACCTCAGAACTTCAGTCCAGGTCTCCCTGCTGGTTGGTGGCAGCGGCAATGAACACTTTTGTCCCTGTGAGGGTTGTGTAGGAACTGTACCTTCAGCTCAGGCATGGTGACGATGAGCGTCGGAGGAACTTTGATGTCAGGGTTGTTGGTGTAGTCCAGTGGGACTAAATGTGGAGCCAATTCACGAAACCGTCCATGCAGCCTGCAGACAGCAGAGGTAGGAATGTCAGTTCCACCTCATCTTCTCTGCAGATTCTGTTACATCACACAACTACAGTTAACTGCAGGACACACTGCTCTTCGTTACACTCAGGTACAGTTTAAACACTGACAGCGGAGTACTTTTACCTCCTCGTTACGCTCAGGTACAGTTTAAACACTGACAGCGGAGTACTTTTACCTCCTCGTTACGCTCAGGTACAGTTTAAACACTGACAGCAGAGTACTTTTACCTCCTCGTTACGCTCAGGTACAGTTTAAACACTGACCGCGGAGTACTTTTACCTCCTCGTTACGCTCAGGTACAGTTTAAACACTGACAGCAGAGTACTTTTACCTCCTCGTTACGCTCAGGTACAGTTTAAACACTGACAGCGGAGTACTTTTACCTCCTCGTTACGCTCAGGTACAGTTTAAACACTGACCACGGAGTACTTTTACCTCCCCGTTACGCTCAGGTACAGTTTAAACACTGACAGCGGAGTACTTTTACCTCCTCGTTACGCTCAGGTACAGTTTAAACACTGACAGCGGAGTACTTTTACCTCCTCGTTACGCTCAGGTACAGTTTAAACACTGACAGCGGAGTACTTTTACCTCCTCGTTACGCTCAGGTACAGTTTAAACACTGACAGCGGAGTACTTTTACCTCCTCGTTACGCTCAGGTACAGTTTAAACACTGACCACAGAGTACTTTTACCTCCCCGTTACGCTCAGGTACAGTTTAAACACTGACAGCGGAGTACTTTTACCTCCTCGTTACGCTCAGATACAGTTTAAACACTGACAGCGGAGTACTTTTACCTCCTCGTTACGCTCAGGTACAGTTTAAACACTGACAGCAGAGTACTTTTACCTCCCCGTTACGCTCAGGTACAGTTTAAACACTGACAGCGGAGTACTTTTACCTCCCTGTTACGCTCAGGTACAGTTTAAACACTGACAGCGGAGTACTTTTACCTCCTCGTTACGCTCAGGTACAGTTTAAACACTGACAGCGGAGTACTTTTACCTCTTCGTTACGCTCAGGTACAGTTTAAACACTGACAGCGGAGTACTTTTACCTCCTCGTTACGCTCAGGTACAGTTTAAACACTGACGGCGGAGTACTTTTACCTCCTCGTTACGCTCAGGTACAGTTTAAACACTGACAGCGGAGTACTTTTACCTCCCTGTTACGCTCAGGTACAGTTTAAACACTGACAGCGGAGTACTTTTACCTCCCCGTTACGCTCAGGTACAGTTTAAACACTGAAGACGGAGTACTTTTACCTCCTCGTTACGCTCAGGTACAGTTTAAACACTGACAGCGGAGTACTTTTACCTCCTCGTTACGCTCAGGTACAGTTTAAACACTGACAGCGGAGTACTTTTACCTCCTCGTTACGCTCAGGTACAGTTTAAACACTGAAGACGGAGTACTTTTACCTCCCCGTTACGCTCAGGTACAGTTTAAACACTGACAGCGGAGTACTTTTACCTCCTCGTTACGCTCAGGTACAGTTTAAACACTGACAGCGGAGTACTTTTACCTCCTCGTTACGCTCAGGTACAGTTTAAACACTGAAGACGGAGTACTTTTACCTCCCCGTTACGCTCAGGTACAGTTTAAACACTGACAGCGGAGTACTTTTACCTCCTCGTTACGCTCAGGTACAGTTTAAACACTGACGGCGGAGTACTTTTACCTCCCCGTTACGCTCAGGTACAGTTTAAACACTGACAGCAGAGTACTTTTACCTCCTCGTTACGCTCAGGTACAGTTTAAACACTGACAGCGGAGTACTTTTACCTCCTCGTTACGCTCAGGTACAGTTTAAACACTGACAGCGGAGTACTTTTACCTCCTCGTTACGCTCAGGTACAGTTTAAACACTGACGACGGAGTACTTTTACCTCCTCGTTACGCTCAGGTACAGTTTAAACACTGAAGACGGAGTACTTTTACCTCCTCGTTACGCTCAGGTACAGTTTAAACACTGACGACGGAGTACTTTTACCTCTTCGTTACGCTCAGGTACAGTTTAAACACTGACCACGGAGTACTTTTACCTCCTCGTTACGCTCAGGTACAGTTTAAACACTGACGACGGAGTACTTTTACCTCCTCGTTACGCTCAGGTACAGTTTAAACACTGACGACGGAGTACTTTTACCT
This sequence comes from Leuresthes tenuis, assembly GCA_036924055.1. Lineage (NCBI taxonomy): Eukaryota > Metazoa > Chordata > Actinopteri > Atheriniformes > Atherinopsidae > Leuresthes > Leuresthes tenuis. The sequence continues at coordinate 473,794 of JAVGWW010000001.1, forward strand.
CCTCGTTACGCTCAGGTACAGTTTAAACACTGACAGCGGAGTACTTTTACCTCCTCGTTACGCTCAGGTACAGTTTAAACACTGACGAAGGAGTACTTTTACCTCCCCGTTACGCTCAGGTACAGTTTAAACACTGAAGACGGAGTACTTTTACCTCCTCGTTACGCTCAGGTACAGTTTAAACACTGACAGCGGAGTACTTTTACCTCCTCGTTACGCTCAGGTACAGTTTAAACACTGACATAGGAGTACTTTTGCCTCCCCGTTACGCTCAGGTACAGTTTAAACACTGACAGCGGAGTACTTTTACCTCCTCGTTACGCTCAGGTACAGTTTAAACACTGACCACAGAGTACTTTTACCTCCTCGTTACGCTCAGGTACAGTTTAAACACTGACAGCGGAGTACTTTTACCTCCTCGTTACACTCAGGTACAGTTTAAACACTGACAGCGGAGTACTTTTACCTCCTCGTTACGCTCAGGTACAGTTTAAACACTGATGACGGAGTACTTTTACCTCCTCGTTACGCTCAGGTACAGTTTAAACACTGATGACGGAGTACTTTTACCTCCTCGTTACGCTCAGGTACAGTTTAAACACTGACAGCGGAGTACTTTTACCTCCTCGTTACGCTCAGGTACAGTTTAAACACTGACATAGGAGTACTTTTGCCTCCCCGTTACGCTCAGGTACAGTTTAAACACTGACAGCAGAGTACTTTTACCTCCTCGTTACGCTCAGGTACAGTTTAAACACTGACATAGGAGTACTTTTGCCTCCCCGTTACGCTCAGGTACAGTTTAAACACTGACAGCGGAGTACTTTTACCTCCCCGTTACGCTCAGGTACAGTTTAAACACTGAAGACGGAGTACTTTTGCCTCCCCGTTACGCTCAGGTACAGTTTAAACACTGACAGCGGAGTACTTTTACCTCCTCGTTACGCTCAGGTACAGTTTAAACACTGACCACAGAGTACTTTTACCTCCTCGTTACGCTCAGGTACAGTTTAAACACTGACCACAGAGTACTTTTACCTCCTCGTTACGCTCAGGTACAGTTTAAACACTGACAGCGGAGTACTTTTACCTCCTCGTTACGCTCAGGTACAGTTTAAACACTGACCAAAGAGTACTTTTACCTCCTCGTTACGCTCAGGTACAGTTTAAACACTGACAGCGGAGTACTTTTACCTCTTCGTTACGCTCAGGTACAGTTTAAACACTGACAGCAGAGTACTTTTACCTCCCCGTTACGCTCAGGTACAGTTTAAACACTGACAGCGGAGTACTTTTACCTCCTCGTTACGCTCAGGTACAGTTTAAACACTGACAGCGGAGTACTTTTACCTCCTCGTTACGCTCAGGTACAGTTTAAACACTGACAGCGGAGTACTTTTACCTCCTCGTTACGCTCAGATACAGTTTAAACACTGACAGCGGAGTACTTTTGCCTCCCCGTTACGCTCAGGTACAGTTTAAACACTGACAGCGGAGTACTTTTACCTCCTCGTTACGCTCAGGTACAGTTTAAACACTGACAGCGGAGTACTTTTAACTCCTCGTTACGCTCAGGTACAGTTTAAACACTGACAGCGGAGTACTTTTACCTCCTCGTTACGCTCAGGTACAGTTTAAACACTGACAGCGGAGTACTTTTACCTCCTCGTTACGCTCAGGTACAGTTTAAACACTGACAGCGGAGTACTTTTACCTCCCCGTTACGCTCAGGTACAGTTTAAACACTGACAGCGGAGTACTTTTACCTCCTCGTTACGCTCAGGTACAGTTTAAACACTGACAGCGGAGTACTTTTACCTCCTCGTTACGCTCAGGTACAGTTTAAACACTGACAGCGGAGTACTTTTACCTCCTCGTTACGCTCAGGTACAGTTTAAACACTGACAGCGGAGTACTTTTACCTCCTCGTTACGCTCAGGTACAGTTTAAACACCGACAGCGGAGTCCTTTTACCTCCCCGTTACGCTCAGGTACAGTTTAAACACTGACAGCGGAGTACTTTTACCTCCTCGTTACGCTCAGGTACAGTTTAAACACTGACAGCGGAGTACTTTTACCTCCTCGTTACGCTCAGGTACAGTTTAAACACCGACAGCGGAGTCCTTTTACCTCCCCGTTACGCTCAGGTACAGTTTAAACACTGACAGCGGAGTACTTTTACCTCCTCGTTACGCTCAGGTACAGTTTAAACACCGACAGCGGAGTACTTTTACCTCCTCGTTACGCTCAGGTACAGTTTAAACACTGAAGACGGAGTACTTTTACCTCCCCGTTACGCTCAGGTACAGTTTAAACACTGAAGACGGAGTACTTTTACCTCCTCGTTACGCTCAGGTACAGTTTAAACACCGACAGCGGAGTACTTTTACCTCCCCGTTACGCTCAGGTACAGTTTAAACACCGACAGCGGAGTACTTTTACCTCCTCGTTACGCTCAGGTACAGTTTAAGCACTGAAGAAGTATTTTTACGTTCAAAAACCTTTTGAATACCGACACCAGAATACTTTGGTAATCAATCACAAAATGAAAGCTGAAACGTCGCTGCAGCGAGGACGTTTTTCTGAATCTGAACACATGCAACAGCCAGTCCTGCAGCGCCTCCTCTGTTTCAGTGGTAAAGGTGTGGAATGATTCACTCACCGCAGGATTTCCTTCCGGGTGAAGAAGGTGCAGTCCTGCAAACAAACAAACAGATAAGCAGAGTGAGTCCCCCGGGAGGAAGTGCTTTCAGCCATCAGTCAGCAGCAGTATCATCAGGATGCAGGAGGAGGTTGGAGATTAGCAAATGATGAGCGGCTGCAGTCTGTTTTGCCTGATCTCTGTTCTCTCTGTTCTCTCTGCTCTCTCTGCTCTTCTGACCTGTGAAGGGAAACCCTGCTTCACCTTAACGCCTCACTAAAGGACACGCCAACCCAGCTGCAGCTGCTGCTGCACTGATAGCACCTGTCACCTGATACGCCTCCAGTTGCTCATCGGTGAAGGTCGTCTGCTTGTTGCCCATCGTGCCCGGCGGATCCTCCCATCACACAGCTGCATCACACTGGAAGCCACCACCGCTCTGAGGGTGCTGCAGGTCTCACACAGCCGGGACGCCCGCAGTCCAGATCTGAGTCTGAGGCTTCTTCTGCTGGAGGAGGCGCAGAGAAAAATCTGATTCTGATACCTCAGGGGAGGAGGAGGAGGAGGACCAGTCTGCTGCTTTCAAGTGCTGCTCAGAAAATCCAGCTTTCCTGAGCGGGAAGGACCTAAACGATTGAGAATCTTTTTAGATGTTTAGACTTTGTTTTGAAGATGATGTTTGATTTGAAAATAACTTTTTGTTGTTTTAAAGCAACATTTTCTGAGACTTTTACAAACACTAATTTATCATGTTTTAATTTAACCAATCAGAAGTCATATGAGATTTTCTCCAGCTTCGTTCATTTCTGCTTCACAGTCAGAATTATTTAAACCCGTCTGATTTAAATAATTATCTGTTGTTTTTCTAAATTCACACTCTTCACCAAACTGAGATCTTTATATCCAAAGACTTTAATACTTTCGAAAATATCCACATTCAGGAGAAAACTGTAAAATCCTATTTTTGTTGAGTTGTTTGTTCACGGAGCTGATAACCAGCTTCATCACATGACATTTCAGGCAGGTGAGGTGTGACATCATCCACCTGTTAATCTGAAATAAATACAAACATATATAAAAGGTGAAATAATAGGTTTTTATGTTGATAAAAATCATTAAAGTTGAAATGAAAAAATCTTGGCAAAATTAATGTGAAAAAGATACATTTTTCTACTTTAATTTTAAACTGTTGCTATTTATCTACAATATAAAACAGATTGAACTATTTTTATTTGGAGATTTCATTTCTTTCTTTGTTTATTTGTTACCTCGATCTTTACTTTCCTTTACATCCTATTGATCTATTTATTCCTGCTAAACTACTTATTTCTTTGTTTTACTTTGATTTCACAAACATACAGGAATGTAAAAACAGAGACGGGGAAAGAGGAAATAAATGGAAATAAATGGGTTTGGTGAAATAAACAGGGAGAGAAAAGTGGAAATGTCAGAGAAGTTAATCCATCTATGAAATAAATAAACTAAAGGAAAACAATTCAGAAATAAATACTGCAGGAACAAATTAATTAAGAAAGAAATTGAATGTATTCATATGAATAAAAAATAAAATTGTGGCAAAGTAAAGAAATAACATCAATAACATAATCTTAAGTGAAAGAAGTTTAAAGCAGAAAAAATATTATTTTCTTGCTCTATTCAATTATTTATGTATGAATTATTATTTTTAATTTAATATAAAAGTATGAATGTGTTCTTGTTATTATTTAAGATTAAGATGAGATTTATTGTCATGCATACACATGAAATTTGTTGACACACACATGCACATGCACGTGCACAGGGTCACACACTCACAGAGACAGATGCCATACACTGGAGCGGTGGGCAGCCAATCACGGCGCCCGGGGAGCATGGGGGTATGGTGCCTTGCTCAAGGGTACCTCAGCCGTGAACTGCCATCCCCCCAGCTGTCGGTTCACCAATCTTTGAGTGGTAAGAGTGGGAATTGAACCGCCAGCCTTCAGGTTATTGGGCTCTAACCACTGAGCCACGGCCACCCCATATTATGTGGGACTATGGCAGTTTCAGTGCTCCGTAGTCTGACACCTAACTTTAATATAAATGATTTTTTCACTTTAAACACAAAATATGAGTAACATAAACGTTAAAAAACATAAAAAAATGTGACTGTTATGTAAGAGAAACACGCGCTGATCCACTCCCAAAAACTCCAAATAAAGACACATCTGTCAGCATGTCAGAGTGAGTCGTCTGTAAAATATAAAATCTTTGTCCGGGCGGCTCCTCGGTAGCTGTTCGTAGTGACTCATCTCGCTGTAAAGGGATCTTTGTTAGCCCCCTTTAGTAGAATGGCAGCAGGCAGCGCGTGGAGGTCACTGGTAAGAAACTGATCATTTATCAGCTCTAATGAATCCCCAACAGGTTGATCGGGTCCTACAGGTCGTGTTCGGGGTGTTTCTGAGTGGGCCGAAGTGTGCGGGTCGCGGCTCTGTGTTAGCCGGGTTCACTGCACCGTTAGCCGTTAGCCGTTAGCCGGTGTCCTTCAGGGGATGCGAGCAGCTAACTGTTTCCTGTCGGCTCGCCCGACTGTCTTTGCTTCATTTAAATGATCTCTGAAGGGTTTTAGAGACAGTCCGCACACTTCCCCGCGTGTTTGTCCCTTTTAAACGGAGCCCGAGGCTCTTTCCTCAGGATGTACCGACACAGAAAGCTGGAAGACTTTAGTAATATCTATTTATCACTGTGAAAATGCAAAAAGCTCAAAAACAATCTGAATACTATTTCAGGCTGTTAACTGTGTGGCTCCCTGTCACCGCGAGACCTTCAGAGCCAAATGTTCAAGAAACTGTCCATTTAATGTTAACTTCTGGTCAAATCCGAGATTTAAGGCTAATCCGAGCTCGGGCCAATTCGGTTTTAATAAAATCTTCCATTTAGGTTATAATAATACAACAAATTAAGTTATTTGGTCATAAACACATTTTACACTGAGTCAGATAAACAGGAAACAAAGTATAAAATCCCAGTTGAAAGTATTCATGAAACAGTTTTTAAACTTTCAGGAACTTTATGGGAAATGATGGAAAAATGAACATTTTCAAAGAGTTTTGTTGTTAATTTTCTGGATGTTGCAGTCGGTGAACACTGGGGGGGGGGGGTCACTGATCTTCGGTGTGACCTTGCTGAAGTGCACCTGTTGGCGTGTTAAAGCCTGTTGGGAGACCTGATCTGTGTGTTTCTCCTCCAGGTGAGTCAGGTGATGGGCGGGGCCTTGAGGAGACCTGCTCTGTCCTCTGCGTCCTTCTCCAGGGGGGTGAGTAGCTCCAGCTCACACTTCCTGTTGGTCCACAGGCTGCGGGGGGGCTCTGCAGCCGAAGCATCAGTCAGACGTCTTTATGGAGCACTTTTCACACGGATCACAGAACAACTCAAACACCACTGAATAAAAGTGTATGAAGCATTAAAAACCAAACTGAGCCAACTCTGTGGGGGGGGCAAAGACCAGCTGAAAGATTGAATTAGAAAATAAATCAATGCATAAGCTAACAAAGCACAAAATATAAATAAAACAAGGTGTGAGCAGAAGATGAAATAAATATGAATTCAAATAGAATCAGAAAGATGGTCTTTAGTTTGTCTTTAAAAGCTTTAACAGCCTGTGGAACACAGACTGGAACATAGTAACAGGAACCTGCGTCAGGGTGGGTCTAAGTTCTGACTTTAGGGACCATTAAGGAACCCGGAGGAACCTGAGGGTTCCATTAAAGAACCCGGGGGAACCTGAGGGTTCCATTAAAGAACCCGGGGGAACCTGAGGGTTCCATTAAAGAACCTGAGGGTTCCATTAAGGAACCCGGAGAAACCTGAGGGTTCCATTAAAGAACCCGGAGAAACCTGAGGGTTCCATTAAAGAACCCGGGGGAACCTGAGGGTTCCATTAAAGAACCTGAGGGTTCCATTAAAGAACCCGGAGAAACCTGAGGGTTCCATTAAAGAACCCGGAGAAACCTGAGGGTTCCATTAAAGAACCCAGAGAAACCTGAGGGTTCCATTAAAGAACCTGAGGGTTCCATTAAAGAACCTGAGGGAACCTGAGGGTTCCATTAAAGAACCTGAGGGTTCCATTAAAGAACCCGGAGAAACCTGAGGGTTCCATTAAAGAACCTGAGGGTTCCATTAAAGAACCTGAGGGTTCCATTAAAGAACCCGGGGGAACCTGAGGGTTCCATTAAAGAACCCGGAGAAACCTGAGGGTTCCATTAAAGAACCTGAGGGTTCCATTAAAGAACCCGGGGGAACCTGAGGGTTCCATTAAAGAATCCGGAGGAACCCGAGGATTCCATTAAAGAACCTGAGGGTTCCATTAAAGAACCCGAGGGAACCTGAGAGTTCCATTAAAGAACCCGGGGGAACCTGAGGGTTCCATTAAAGAACCCTGGGGAACCTGAGGGTTCCATTAAAGAACCCTGGGGAACCTGAGGGTTCCATTAAAGAACCCGGGGGAACCTGAGGGTTCCATTAAAGAACCCGGGGGAACCTGAGGGTTCCATTAAAGAACCCGGAGAAACCTGAGGGTTCCATTAAAGAACCCTGGGGAACCTGAGGGTTCCATTAAAGAATCCGGAGGAACCCGAGGATTCCATTAAAGAACCTGAGGGTTCCATTAAAGAACCTGAGGGTTCCATTAAAGAACCTGAGGGTTCCATTAAAGAACCCGGGGGAACCTGAGGGTTCCATTAAAGAACCCGGAGAAACCTGAGGGTTCCATTAAAGAACCCGGAGAAACCTGAGGGTTCCATTAAAGAATCCGGAGGAACCCGAGGATTCCATTAAAGAACCTGAGGGTTCCATTAAAGAACCCGAGGGAACCTGAGGGTTCCATTAAAGAACCCGGGGGAACCTGAGGGTTCCATTAAAGAACCCGGGGGAACCTGAGGGTTCCATTAAAGAATCCGGAGGAACCCGAGGATTCCATTAAAGAACCTGAGGGTTCCATTAAAGAACCCGAGGGAACCTGAGGGTTCCATTAAAGAACCCGGGGGGACCTGAGGGTTCCATTAAAGAACCCGGGGGAACCTGAGGGTTCCATTAAAGAACCCTGGGGAACCTGAGGGTTCCATTAAAGAACCCTGGGGAACCTGAGGGTTCCATTAAAGAACCCGGGGGAACCTGAGGGTTCCATTAAAGAACCCGGGGGAACCTGAGGGTTCCATTAAAGAACCTGAGGGTTCCATTTAAGAATCCCGAGGATTCCATTAAAGAACCCGAGGGAACCTGAGGGTTTCCATTAAAGAACCCTGGGGAACCTGAGGGTTCCATTAAAGAACCCGGGGGAACCTGAGGGTTCCATTAAAGAACCCGGGGGAACCTGAGGGTTCCATTAAAGAACCTGAGGGTTCCATTAAAGAACCCGGGGGAACCTGAGGGTTCCATTAAAGAACCCGGGGGAACCTGAGGGTTCCATTAAAGAACCCGGGGGTTCCATTAAAGAACCCGAGGGTTCTGACAGGCTCAATATAAAAGCAGCTCTGATGAACGACACGATTAAGAGCCTCAAAACTAGTGATAGAACGTTAAAAAGTAGAGCATAAAGTGATGGATCCTGGTGGTTTGACCTCTGTGTGACCTCTGTGTGACCTCTGTGTGACCTGTCACACACACAGTAACACACACAGTAACACACACAGTAACACACACAGTAACACACACAGTAACACACACAGTAACACACAGTAACACACACAGTAACACACAGTAACACACAGTAACACACACAGTAACACACACAGTAACACACAGTAACACACACAGTAACACACACAGTAACACACACAGTAACACTCAGTAACACACAGTAACACACAGTAACACACAGTAACACACACAGTAACACACAGTAACACACAGTAACACACAGTGCTTGTGCACAGATGCAGACCGTCACGCTGATTCCTGGGGATGGAATCGGTCCAGAGATCTCCTCAGCGGTCATGAAGATCTTTGATGCGGCGAAGGTAAGTGACCTCACAGAGGCGTGACCTCACCTGTGAACAGAAACTGAGTCTCTGAAGCCGCAAACGAACCGGCGTTTACCTGCAGGCGCCGATCAGATGGGAGGAGAGGAACGTCACAGCGATCAAAGGCCCAGGGGGCAGGTGGATGATCCCCCCCGATGCCAAAGAGTCCATGGACCGGAGCAAGATCGGCCTGAAAGGTGAGTTTGGGCCGCCGGGCTGCTGCGTGTTCTGTGGAAACTCGGAGCTGATCACATGACCGTTTCCTCCCACAGGACCCCTGAAGACGCCCATCGCCGCGGGCCACCCCTCCATGAACCTGCTGCTCAGGAAGACCTTCGACCTGTACGCCAATGTGCGGCCCTGCATATCCATCGAGGGCTACAAGACGCCGTACACAGATGTGGACCTGGTCACCATCCGGGAGAACACGGAGGGCGAGTACAGCGGCATCGAGCACGTGGTGAGGGGGCGGAGCTCAGGTCATTTCAACAGGAGGTCCTGGGGCGTGACTTTCTGAAGTCTGCTCTGATACCTGAGAGTCACATCTGCTCAGGGTTGAGTTCCAGCGTCCACATCTGCAGCTGTCGGCTCCTCACATCTGGATCAGGGTTGAGTTCTAAGCTGTGGAGAGTCGGCTCCTCACATCTGGATCAGGGTTGGGTTCTAAGCTGTGGAGAGTCGGCTCCTCACATCTGGATCAGGGTTGAGTTCTAAGCTGTGGAGAGTCGGCTCCTCACATCTGGATCAGGGTTAAGTTCTAAGCTGTGGAGAGTCGGCTCCTCACATCTGGATCAGGGTTAAGTTCTAAGCTGTGGAGAGTCGGCTCCTCACATCTGGATCAGGGTTGAGTTCTAAGCTGTGGAGAGTCGGCTCCTCACATCTGGATCAGGGTTAAGTTCTAAGCTGTGGAGAGTCGGCTCCTCACATCTGGATCAGGGTTAAGTTCTAAGCTGTGGAGAGTCGGCTCCTCACATCTGGATCAGGGTTAGGTTCTAAGCTGTGGAGAGTCGGCTCCTCACATCTGGATCAGGGTTGGGTTCTAAGCTGTGGAGAGTCGGCTCCTCACATCTGGATCAGGGTTGGGTTCTAAGCTGTGGAGAGTCGGCTCCTCACATCTGGATCAGGGTTGAGTTCTAAGCTGTGGAGAGTCGGCTCCTCACATCTGGATCAGGGTTAAGTTCTAAGCTGTGGAGAGTCGGCTCCTCACATCTGGATCAGGGTTAAGTTCTAAGCTGTGGAGAGTCGGCTCCTCACATCTGGATCAGGGTTAAGTTCTAAGCTGTGGAGAGTCGGCTCCTCACATCTGGATCAGGGTTAAGTTCTAAGCTGTGGAGAGTCGGCTCCTCACATCTGGATCAGGGTTAAGTTCTAAGCTGTGGAGAGTCGGCTCCTCACATCTGGATCAGGGTTAAGTTCTAAGCTGTGGAGAGTCGGCTCCTCACATCTGGATCAGGGTTAAGTTCTAAGCTGTGGAGAGTCGGCTCCTCACATCTGGATCAGGGTTAAGTTCTAAGCTGTGGAGAGTCGGCTCCTCACATCTGGATCAGGGTTAAGTTCTAAGCTGTGGAGAGTCGGCTCCTCACATCTGGATCAGGGTTAAGTTCTAAGCTGTGGAGAGTCGGCTCCTCACATCTGGATCAGGGTTAAGTTCTAAGCTGTGGAGAGTCGGCTCCTCACATCTGGATCAGGGTTAAGTTCTAAGCTGTGGAGAGTCGGCTCCTCACATCTGGATCAGGGTTAAGTTCTAAGCTGTGGAGAGTCGGCTCCTCACATCTGGATCAGGGTTAAGTTCTAAGCTGTGGAGAGTCGGCTCCTCACATCTGGATCAGGTTTACTGCAGCAGACTGAAGTCATGCTGATTTCAACTCAAAAGTTTTATCTTTATTAAATATTATAAATGATCACATCAGGAAATGCTCATCCTGCTCTGGTTTGTCGGCGTGTTTCCGTTCAGGTGAGTCTGCAGCCTCGTGTAACCCAGCAGGACAGAGCAGGTGTACCTGTGATGGTGGTGAACCTCACCTGTCTCCTGCTGGAGTATTTACGTTGTGCTAAGCTAACTGGCTTTTACTATGGCTATTCCAGGTAGAGCAGGTGTTTCTGAGCCCACAGAAGTATGTTCAGTTTATAATTCAGGTTGATTCCTGCAGGTCTCAGTGAGCCGGGATCATCTGACCTTTACTGTTTTTTGCTCTGTTTTCAGAGGAGCTGAAGGTTCCACGGTTACACCGGGCTGTGGTCTCGGCTCGCCTCCTCCCGCTCTGACGCTCTCTTCTTCTTCTTTCAGATCGTCGACGGCGTTGTTCAGAGCATAAAACTGATCACTGAGAACGCCAGCAGACGCATTGCAGAGTACGCCTTTGAATATGCCCGAAACAACCAAAGAAGCAGCGTGACGGCCGTCCACAAAGCCAACATCATGTGAGTGCAGGAGTCTGAATGAAGTGGAACCAGCAGGCGTTCGCTGGGTTCCACCGACGTTTTTCAGAATATCAACTCATTTTGAATGTATTTTCATCATCAACAGTTGAGATGAAACATGGCGTCTCCTGCGGGGGACAGACAGCTGGTCACATGATTATCAGCAGGCCGTACGGCCAGAAGAAGAAGCTGTTAGTCAGTCTGCCTCCGTGAGACTGAAAGGCCAAGTTTGGGTTTTTTAAACCTTATTTCTGGCATGAAATACGTTCATCTGCTCACAGAGAACAGTTTGGTGAAAGTCGGCGTCCTTCAGAAGATATTCTCAGTGTCATTCTGCATTGTTACTTTCAGTGATGTACCAAAGAGAACTAAAGGAACCATCATTCCATCACTGTAACAACTAAATGAAATGAATGGAGGCACTCTACTGGGACCACTTCATCCACACGCCCCCCTGCAGCACAGTTTATTCACTCCGTGCTCTGTGACAGTCGGCTAACTTCACACAGAGTTTGCTGCTGATAGTTTTGTGCAACATGGCAGAATATTTATCAGATTTTGAACGAGGACTTTGAGTAAGATGGACGACCTTACCGGAGTGAATGAGCTGTGTGGATGAAGTGGTCCCAGTAGAGTGCCTGTGTAGAAATCCCTCCGTTAGCTCTCCTATAGCTGCAAGTAGCCACATAACAGCAGCTATGAGCTAACAGCAGCTATGAGCTAACAGAGCTATGAGCTAACAGAGCTATGAGCTAACAGCAGCTATGAGCTAACAGCAGCTATGAGCTAACAGAGCTATGAGCTAACAGCAGCTATGAGCTAACAGCAGCTATGAGCTAACAGAGCTATGAGCTAACAGAGCTATGAGCTAACAGAGCTATGAGCTAACAGCAGCTATGAGCTAACAGCAGCTATGAGCTAACAGAGCTATGAGCTAACAGCAGCTATAGCACACGTTCATTCATTCATTCTTCTTAAAGTATTGGTGAAATAAAGACAGATAATGCCTTATTTAGAGGCTGCATCCTCTAAGCCCCGTTCACTCCTTATATGGATCTCCAGTTATCTAAATATCTTCTGAAGGACGCCGACTTTCACCAAACTGTTCTCAGTGAGCAGATGAACGGGTTTCATGCCAGAAATAAGGTTTAAAAACACCGGAGTTGCCCTTTAATATTGGAATAAACATGATCAAGTGTCTCGTTGCTCTGTCAATGAGGTCCGTGTGGAAAGCAGCGCCACCTGCTGACCAGCTGATCGTTCAGATTCTACTTCTTCTTCTCCGTAAATTCCTGGTCTTCTGGATCTGTCTTTTAAACTGTGTCCTGTGTGCATCTTTCCCCGGGTGTAACCGCCGTGTGGCGGCGTGCTCATCAGTGTCTCTCCCTGCAGGCGGATGTCAGACGGCCTGTTCCTGAGGAAGTGTCGGGAGGTGGCCGAGGACTACAAAGACATCAAGTTCACGGAGATGTACCTGGACACGGTGTGCCTCAACGTGAGTCCGCCCGGTGACACCAACAGACCCGATCAGCAGCCACAGGGACAGCAAAGAGAACTCAGTTAATGCTTCAGAGGAAACAGTTTCAGGTTAAACAGGAAAGAAAACGGAGCGAAGCACTGCCACATCTGATGGTGTTTCACTTTTATCATTGAGCTGCAACTGAGTTTTGTTGTGAGTCGGTGGGGGGAGTACTTCGAGGAACTCCTCAATCCTACCAACACGTGCTCGGAAGAGGCAGAGTCGGAGAGCTCGGAGACGGGGCCTCCCATTTCTGGGGCTGAGGTTGCCGAGGTGGTCAAAAAGCTCCTCGGTGGCAAGGCCCCGGGGGTGGATGAGGTCCGTCCTGAGTTTCTCAAGGCTCTGGATGTTGTAGGGCTGTCTTGGCTGACACGCCTCTGCAGCATCGCGTGGACATCGGGGACAGTGCCTCTGGACTGGCAGATTGGGGTGGTGGTCCCCCTCTTTAAAAAGGGGGACCGGAGGGTGTGTTCCAACTATAGGGGTATCACACTCCTCAGCCTCCCTGGTAAGGTCTATTCGGGGGTATTGGAGAGGAGGATCCGTCGGATAATCGAGCCTCGGATTCAGGAGATGCAGTGTGGCTTTCGTCCTGGCCGTGGAACAGTGGACCAGCTCTATACCCTCGGCAGGATCCTGGAGGGTGCATGGGAGTTCGCCCAACCAGTCTACATGTGTTTTGTGGACTTGGAGAAAGCGTTCGACCGTGTCCCTCGTGGAGTCCTGTGGGGGGTGCTCCGGGAATATGGAGTGCCGGACCCCTTGATAGGGTCCGTTCGGTCTCTGTATGACCGGTGCCAGAGTTTGGTCCGCATTGCCGGCAGTAAGTCGGATACGTTTCCGGTGAGAGTTGGACTCCGCCAGGGCTGCCCTTTGTCACCGATTCTGTTCCTAACTTTTATGGACAGAATTTCTAGGCGCAGCCAGGGCGTTGAGGGTGTCCGATTTGGCGACCTCAGAATCGGGTCTCTGCTTTTTGCAGATGATGTGGTTCTGTTAGCGTCGTCAGGCCGTGACCTTCAGCTCTCACTGGAGCGATTCGCAGCCGAGTGTGAAGCGGCTGGGATGAGAATCAGCACCTCCAAATCCGAGACTATGGTTCTCAGCCGGAAAAGGGTGGAATGCTCTCTCCGGGTCGGGAATGAGATCCTTCCCCAAGTGGAGGAGTTCAAGTATCTCGGGGTCTTGTTCACGAGTGAGGGACGAATGGAGCGGGAGATTGACGGGCGGATCGGTGCGGCGTCTGCAGTGTTGCGGGCTCTGCACCGACCCGTCGTTGTGAAGAGGGAGCTGAGCCAGAAGGCGAAGCTCTCTACTTACTGGTCAATCTACGTTCCCATCCTCACCTATGGTCACGAGTTGTGGGTAGTGACCGAAAGAACAAGATCGCGAATACAAGCGGCCGAAATGGGTTTCCTCCGCAGGGTGTCTGGGCTCTCCCTTAGAGATAGGGTGAGAAGCTCAGTCATCCGGGAGGGGCTCGGAGTAGAATCGCTGCTCCTCCGCATTGAGAGGAGTCAGATGAGGTGGCTCGGGCATCTGGTTAGGATGCCCCCTGGGCGCCTCCCTGGGGAGGTGTTCCGGGCACGTCCCACTGGGAGGAGACCCCGGGGAAGACCCAGGACACGCTGGAGAGACTATGTCTCTCGGCTGGCCTGGGAACGCCTCGGGGTCCCCCCGGAAGAGCTGGAAGAAGTGGCCGGGGACAGAGACGTCTGGGTTTCTCTGCTCAAGCTGCTGCCCCCGCGACCCGACCCCCGGATAAGCGGCAGATGATGGATGGATGGATGGATGAGTTTTATTTCACTTCAGTTTGATTCATTTTACACAGAATTACAACAAAGATACAGTCCATTAAAATACAGTCATGATCCAATTCATTACATTCAAAATGAGTCCAATTCGTTCCTCAATAAGGAAACCAACAGACTGAAACTTCTCTCTGATCCTGAGCTGCACGAGGCGACTGTGGAGAGAAAAAACTCCCTTTAACAGGAAGAAACCTCCATCAGAACCAGAACCAGGAAGAAACCTCCATCAGAACCAGAACCAGGAAGAAACCTCCATCAGAACCAGAACCAGGAAGGGTCCATCTGCCTGGACCAGCTGGGGCTGAGAGGACAGGAAAGAGGGGACAACAAGCAGCGTAACACCAGGCCAGAGATACCTGCTGAGAGAGAGAAACACAAGTTAATGACAGCAATGATGTCATCTGTACATGGAGGGAGGAGAGGTGCATCATGGGAGCTCCCCCAGCAGGCTGGGCCTATAGCAGCAGAACTATGGGATGTTTCAGGCTCACCTGAGCCATCCCTAACTATAAGCTTTATCAGAAAGGAAAGTTTCAGCCTGATCTTAGAGGTAGAGAGGGTGTCTGCTTCCTGAAGCCAAACTGGCAGCTGGTTCCACAGAGAGGGGCCTGATAACTGAAGGCTCTGCCTCCCATTCTGCTTTTAGGGGCCTGATAACTGAAGGCTCTGCCTCCCATTCTGCTTTTAGGGGCCTGATAACTGAAGGCTCTGCCTCCCATTCTGCTTTTAGGGGCCTGATAACTGAAGGCTCTGCCTCCCATTCTGCTTTTAGGGGCCTGATAACTGAAGGCTCTGCCTCCCATTCTGCTTTTAGGGGCCTGATAACTGAAGGCTCTGCCTCCCATTCTGCTTTTAGGGGCCTGATAACTGAAGGCTCTGCCTCCCATTCTGCTTTTAGGGGCCTGATAACTGAAGGCTCTGCCTCCCATTCTGCTTTTAGGGGCCTGATAACTGAAGGCTCTGCCTCCCATTCTGCTTTTAGGGGCCTGATAACTGAAGGCTCTGCCTCCCATTCTGCTTTTAGGGGCCTGATAACTGAAGGCTCTGCCTCCCATTCTGCTTTTAGGGGCCTGATAACTGAAGGCTCTGCCTCCCATTCTGCTTTTAGGGGCCTGATAACTGAAGGCTCTGCCTCCCATTCTGCTTTTAGGGGCCTGATAACTGAAGGCTCTGCCTCCCATTCTGCTTTTAGGGGCCTGATAACTGAAGGCTCTGCCTCCCATTCTGCTTTTAGGGGCCTGATAACTGAAGGCTCTGCCTCCCATTCTGCTTTTAGAAACTCTGGGAACCACAAGGAAACCTGCAGCCTGAGAGCAAAGTGCTCTCTCAAACTCTCAGGCCTGATAACTGACCCAATGTGGGATGTTTTATGTGGTGAAGATGGACAGAACAATGCTGCTGAACCAGACTGAGGTCCATGGAGCAGGTCCTGAGTGTTGGGTTGAGGCTGAGCGGTTCTGATGAGTTCTGGCTCAGATCAGTCCTGCTGTAAAGGTTGGACTTTGTACTGACCTCTGAGTTCTGCTCCTCTTGCTTCCAGATGGTTCAGGATCCGACCCAGTTTGACGTCCTGGTCATGCCGAACCTGTACGGAGACATCCTGAGGTCAGTATGAGGTCATCATGTTCCTCCAATCAGAGGCTGTGGGTGAGCGCTGAGGTCATGTGACTGTGTTTCAGTGATCTGTGCGCCGGTCTGATCGGAGGTCTGGGGGTCACTCCCAGCGGGAACATCGGCGCCAACGGGGTGGCCATCTTTGAATCGGTTAGTTTCCTTTAACCAGCTCTAACCAGCTGTGTTAGTTAGTTAGTTAGTTAGTTAGTTAGTTAGTTAGTTAGTTAGTTAGTTAGTTAGTTAGTTAGTTAGTTAGTTAGTTAGTTAGTTATAACACGTGTGTGTGGCGCTCTGCAGGTTCACGGCACGGCGCCCGACATCGCCGGCTTGGACATGGCCAACCCCACCGCCCTGCTGCTCAGCGCCGTCATGATGCTGCGTCACATGGGTCTCCATGACTACGGCAACAAGATCCAGACGGCCTGCTTCGACACCATCAGAGACAAGAAGGTGAGACGCTCTGTCCTCCACCCGCTCTGTCCTCCACCCGCTCTGTCCTCCACCCGCTCTGTCCTCCTCCCCCTCTGTCCTCCACCCGCTCTGTCCTCCACCCGCTCTGTCCTCCACCCGCTCTGTCCTCCACCCGCTCTGTCCTCCACCCGCTCTGTCCTCCACCCGCTCTGTCCTCCACCCGCTCTGTCCTCCTCCCCCTCTGTCCTCCACCCGCTCTGTTCTCCACCCGCTCTGTCCTCCACCCGCTCTGTCCTCCACCCGCTCTGTCCTCCACCCGCTCTGTCCTCCACCCCCTCTGTCCTCCACCCGCTCTGTTCTCCACCCGCTCTGTCCTCCACCCGCTCTGTCCTCCACCCCCTCTGTCCTCCACCCCCTCTGTCCTCCACCCGCTCTGTTCTCCACCCGCTCTGTCCTCCACCCGCTCTGTCCTCCACCCGCTCTGTCCTCCACCCCCTCTGTCCTCCACCCCCTCTGTCCTCCACCCGCTCTGTCCTCCACCCGCTCTGTCCTCCACCCGCTCTGTCCTCCACCCGCTCTGTCCTCCTCCCCCTCTGTCCTCCTCCCCCTCTGTCCTCCACCCGCTCTGTCCTCCACCCCCTCTGTCCTCCACCCGCTCTGTTCTCCACCCGCTCTGTCCTCCACCCGCTCTGTCCTCCACCCGCTCTGTCCTCCACCCGCTCTGTCCTCCACCCCCTCTGTCCTCCACCCGCTCTGTTCTCCACCCGCTCTGTCCTCCACCCGCTCTGTCCTCCACCCGCTCTGTCCTCCACCCGCTCTGTCCTCCTCCCCCTCTGTCCTCCACCCGCTCTGTCCTCCACCCGCTCTGTCCTCCACCCGCTCTGTCCTCCTCCCCCTCTGTCCTCCTCCCCCTCTGTCCTCCACCCGCTCTGTCCTCCACCCCCTCTGTCCTCCACCCGCTCTGTTCTCCACCCGCTCTGTCCTCCACCCGCTCTGTCCTCCACCCGCTCTGTCCTCCACCAGCTCTGTCCTCCACCAGCTCTGTCCTCCACCCGCTCTGTCCTCCACCCCCTCTGTCCTCCACCTTCTCTGTCCTCCACCCGCTCTGTCCTCCACCCGCTCTGTCCTCCACCCGCTCTGTCCTCCACCTTCTCTGTCCTCCACCCGCTCTGTCCTCCACCTTCTCTGTCCTCCACCAGCTCTGTCCTCCACCCGCTCTGTTCTCCACCCGCTCTGTCCTCCACCCGCTCTGTCCTCCACCAGCTCTGTCCTCCACCCGCTCTGTCCTCCACCTTCTCTGTCCTCCACCCGCTCTGTCCTCCACCTTCTCTGTCCTCCACCAGCTCTGTTCTCCTCCCGCTCTGTTCTCCACCTTCTCTGTCCTCCACCTTCTCTGTCCTCCACCCCCGCTCTGTCCTGGTGACGGATGTCCTGGTGACGGATGTCCTGGTGACGGATGTCCTCCTGACTCATCGGCTCCAACCTGTTTTTCTTTCTGTTCCAGGTGCTGACGAAGGATCTGGGAGGAAACTCCAAATGTTCAGAGTTCACAGCTGACATCTGCCGTCGCATCCAGGACATGGACTGAAGCTGCGATGGGGGGGTGGGGGCAGCAGGAGCCTCCCCCACCCCCTGCAGGGCGGCGCGGTCGGTCGGGACGACCCGAGCCGTCGCTTCCTGTCTCCTTTCACACATTCAGAAAAAGAACTGTACGAGGGGGCGGGGCTTCTGCTTCCTGCGTCTAACATGCAGCAAACGCACAACTTCCACCTGACCAACAACGGATGACATCAGCAGAGGATTCTAACTGAAAGATCAGATCATTAGTCGTAATCTCAGCTCGTCTGTTAGTTACCATTTTTTAACGGTAGCGCCCTGTGACCTCAGCTCTAGTGTCGTCTTATTTATTGTTTCTACTTCCTGTTCCTGCTGTTTTCACTCCACAGATCCATAAATATATTAGTTCTCAGCACAAAGACGTCTCTGTGTGTTTAATCCCCAAACAGAAGCGTGACAGCGTCCTCTCTCCCATCGTTCTGCTGCACAGGTCCATCTCAGACCCTGAAGAACACGGCGCTGCACAGAGAACTTTGTAGGAACGTGTTTCAGGAACATCGCAGCAACTCATTTACCCTCCGAATGTCCTCCTCTGCTCCCACGGAGGATTCGTTTCAGAGTTAAAGATGATCAATTGTTCACTGGAAGCCTGCAGCTGTATTTATTATTGATCATCAGAAGTATTAAAAGTGTTCATA
Organism: Leuresthes tenuis; assembly: GCA_036924055.1. NCBI lineage: Eukaryota > Metazoa > Chordata > Actinopteri > Atheriniformes > Atherinopsidae > Leuresthes > Leuresthes tenuis. The sequence continues at coordinate 492,465 of JAVGWW010000001.1, forward strand.
ACAGTGTTTGTTTACTCTGAATTCAGCCTGAGATGATGATGTCACACCTTTAAGATGATGATGTCACACCTTTAAGATGATGATGTCACACCTTTAAGATGATGATGTCACAGCTGGGCGGCGTCCTCACAGCTCCTCCCTCACACATCACCTGAGGTGACCTGCTTTAACTAACCCAGACTGTGCAGCTGCCTCTGGGCGGTTCCACACTGCTGGGTACCAGCTGTAAACCAGCCCAGGTTCTGACTCTGGATCTGTGCACGTTCATGTAAAACAGGCGCAGTTGGCACCAGCTGACCAATCAGAATCTCTAATTCTATCAGAGTGAAAAGCAGCCAAAGCAGGAAGGAAAGAGGGCAGAAATGAATAATCTGCTGCATATGGAAGCAGATCTGATTCATTTAGCATTAAATGGATGTAATTCAGACGGTTTCAGGCACCAAATAAAGAACAAACCCAGATTCACTCGTTTTCTGGATGTCTGACTTCTGTCATCCAGCCTCTGAGATGCTGAACAAAAGGCTTTTCAGCTGAATCTGATGCACCGAACACAGAAAATGGAAACCTTTCTATTTCAGTGGTGATTTGAAGAAAAAAGTCAGAAATGTCGGTTCCAAATCTTTAAAAATCAGCAGGAAGAAGCTTTAGAGGAATGAATCTGTTTTAGGCTCCAGAAACATTCACTATAAAGATCCTTCTGAGTCAAAGTCAACAAACGTTGGTTTATTCTCTCATTTCACAAGAGAAATGTGTTGATCTCTTATCTGGAACACCGTCACCATGGTGATGCAACCGGGTAAGAAATGAACCTGAAGGAGCCTCACTGAGACTCTGGTCCTGCTGCTGGATGAATCTGCACAGGGTCGCACATGAAGCTATCCCAGACTGATGGTAGCTGGAACAGCTGGCAGGTAGCTGGCAGGTAGCTGGCAGATAGCTGGCAGGTAGCTGGCAGGTAGCTGGCAGGTAGCTGGCAGGTAGCTGGCAGGTAGCTGGCAGGTAGCTGGCAGGTAGCTGGCAGGTAGCTGGCAGGTAGCTGAGGTTCACGGTGAGGATTATTACAGTTATGCAATAAAGTTAAAGTGATAATATTGAGCTTTATTCGTTCATCTTTTTCTCATCTCTTCATGTAGATGAATAAAACATGTTCACTGATTATAATCAAACAGTTTGGAGCATCTCTTTCACCTGTTATTATATGATTGTACAGATATTCCAAAGGGCCGTGAATAACACTTTCTGACGGTTGGAGACATTTTCTATGAACAATCTTTACTCCGTGTAGCCCAGAAGAAACTATCTAAAAATGAGCCTAAAACTATGAAATGTGATTATTTTTATTTTAGAGACAATTTTGGAACCAGGTAAACAAATGATGACGTAGTTGTATCATTCCGTGCCAGGCGGTCTTTACAGCAGGAGACCAGCAGGGGGCGCGCTTCCCGGCGGGTGGCGGTACTGAGCCTGAGAGATGACCGCTGAGACAGAAGAAGAAGAAGAAGCAGGAAGCGGCTGTCAGCTCCGGTTTGGTTGTTGTCAGAAGTGAAAAAAACTTTCTGACGGACTCAAAGTGTGAACCGTGACACGGAGAACCGTCCCGAACCATTCCGGACCAGCCCGAACCGGCCCGTTTGGAGCAACATGACGGCGGTGGACGTGGAGGATGAGAGCATCCTGGCGTCCATCTTTAAGGACAGCTTCCCGGACAGCTGGAGGGACAACCCGGACTTCGCGGCCTACCTGTCCGAGCTCAGCTCCTTCGGCGTTGACAAGCTGAGTCGGGAGCCGGAGCGGCTGGCGGAGGAGCGGGCTCAGATCCTGCAGCAGACCCGGGAGCTGGCCTTCTCCAACTACCAGACCTTCATCCGCACCGCCGACTGCACCGAGCACATCTACCGGGACTTCGGCCGGGTGGAGAGCAGCGTGTCCCGGCTGCTGGACAAGCTGCCCCGCTTCGGAGAGAAGTGCAGGTCGGTGCTCAGTGTGTGAAGATGGTCAGAAAAAGTAGTGAAAATACAGGGTCAGAATACTGTGACGGAGCATGTATCAGCAGAAGTAAAACTAAGACATTCCTAAAGCAGAATTATAGTAACTGCTGGTGGATTAATAGTCAGTCGGTTAATGGATAATTACTAGCTTCCGGGGTCTCAGAATGAGCTGTTTCACTTGCGTGTTCAGGAGCTTCATGAGGGAGGCAGAGGACATCGGCTCGAGCCGCCGGATGAACAGTCTGACGCTGAACCGCCACACGGAGATCCTGGAGATCCTGGAGATCCCTCAGCTCATGGACACCTGCGTCCGGAACGGCTACTACGAGGAGGCTCTGGAGCTGGCTGCCTATGTGAAGCGGCTGGAGAAGAAGCACTCGTCTCTGCCGGTCATCCAGGTGAGTCCAGGCTCAGGTACCAGGGACACCTGGAGGGACACATCTCCAACACACGGGCTGAGTCCAGGCTCAGGTACCAGAGACACCTGGAGGGACACATCTCCAACAGACGGGGCCTTCCCGGTCGTGGCCCTTCCGGGTCGGGGCCCTTCCCGGTCGGGGCCCTTCCCGGTCGGGGCCCTTCCCGGTCGTGGCCCTTCGCGGTCGTGGCCCTTCGCGGTCGAGGCCCTTCCCGGTCGGGGCCCTTCCGGGTCGGGGCCCTTCCCGGTCGGGGCCCTTCCCGGTCGCGGCCCTTCGCGGTCGTGGCCCTTCCCGGTCGTGGCCCTTCCGGGTCGTGGCCCTTCCCGGTCGAGGCCCTTCCCGGTCGGGGCCCTTCCGGGTCGGGGCCCTTCCCGGTCGGGGCCCTTCCCGGTCGGGGCCCTTCCCGGTCGGGGCCCTTCCGGGTCGTGGCCCTTCCCGGTCGGGGCCCTTCCCGGTCGGGGCCCTTCCGGGTCGTGGCCCTTCGCGGTCGAGGCCCTTCCCGGTCGGGGCCCTTCCGGGTCGTGGCCCTTCCCGGTCGTGGCCCTTCCGGGTCGTGGCCGGTTCCTCTCGCAGACCTCGGCCGTTTGGCGGCCTCTGACCTTTGACCTCTTGTGCCTGCAGGGCATCGTCCGTGAGGTGCGGCAGTCGACTCAGCTGATGCTCAACCAGCTGCTGCAGCAGCTGCGCAGCAACTCGCAGCTTCCCGTGTGCCTGCGCGTCATTGGCTACCTGCGGCGGATGGACGTGTTCACGGAGGCGGAGCTGCGGGTGAAGTTCCTGCAGGCGCGCAGCACCTGGCTGCACGCCATCCTCGCCGCCATCCCCCAGGAGGACCCCTACTTCCACATCACCAAAACCATCGAGGCCTGCAGGGTGCACCTGTTCGACATCATCACGCAGTTCAGAGCCATCTTCTCTGACGAGGACCCGCTGCTGCCGCCCGCCGGCGGGCAGGCGGCGGTGAACGAGGGCGCCATATTCCACGGCTGGGTGGTGCAGAAGATGGCGGAGTTCCTGGAGACGTTGGACAGGGACCTGCAGCGGGGCGTGGGGGGGCGCCTGGACTCCCTGCTGGGTCAGTGCATGTACTTCGGTCTGTCCTTCAGCAGGGTGGGGGCGGACTTCCGCGGCCAGCTGGCGCCCATGTTCCAGCGGGTGGCGGCGGCCACGTTCCACAGCGCCGTGCAGGAGGCGGTGGACAGGTTCCAGGAGGACATGAACATGTACACGCTGGTGGCGCTGCCCTCGGTGCTGGGGGGCACCATCCCGCCGGTGGCCCCCAGCGTGCAGCCCGGCACCCTGCAGCCCCCCATGTCCCTGCTGGACTTCCAGCCGCTCGCCGCCCTGCTCAACGGCGTCCTGAGCGCCTTCAACGACCTGCGGCTCTGCTGCCCGCTCGGACTCGCCCAGGACGTCACGGGCTGTCTGCAGGACGCCATGAAGACGGTAAGGCGGTCCAGTTCCACCGGATAAAGCCCGGCAGAACTGTATGTAAGCACAGGTGAGGTTTAAAGTGGACAGAACCGGCGCTGAGTCGGACCGAGCTTTAAACCTCAGCAGGGGCGTGGCTAGACTGGGGCTCTGCCGGGGCCCCACCCCCGGGTTCTGGCGGATCAGGGACGCTGTGCTGTGGGTTTGGACTGAGTGTCGGTTCTTGTTTCTCGTCAGGTGACCCGTCAGGTTCTGGTGTTCCACCGGGCCGAGGAGTCGGCCTTCAGCGCCAGAGAGAAGGAGCTGTTCGTTCAGTTCTGCTGCTCGTTCGCTGAGGACCTGCTGCCCTTCCTGAACCGCTGCCTGCAGGTTCTGTTCCCTCCAGCTCAGCTGGCGCTGGCTCTGGGTGAGCACTCTGCAGAACCAGAACCTGGTTCTGGTTCTGACAGTTTGGGGTTGAATTATTGAAATGTGTGAGGTTGGTGCTGGTTCTGGTGTTGGATCAGAACAATCGTTGCTCAGTCACAGATTAGAGCAGTGACGGTACCATCGGATCAGAACCAGCAGAGGGAGGTGTGCCTCATGGTTCCAGTGTTTGTGTTTGTGCGGGTCCAGGCGGTTCTGATCCGGTCTGTCTCTGCAGGTGTTCCGGCGTCTCAGCTGCACCGGTACCGCGGTCTCGGCTGCATCCAGGTCGCCGCCGTTCTGCAGCCTCTGGACTTCCTGCTTCCTCAGAGAGAGACGGCGCCGGAGGTCGATGTCACGGCCGAGCTGAGCAGCCTCACGTTTCAGACGCCGGTCCCAGAACCAGCGCCGGACCCAGAACCAGCGCCGGATCCAGAACCAGCGCCGGACCCAGAACCAGCGACGGATCCAGAACCAGCGACGGACCCAGAACCAGCGACGGATCCAGAACCAGCGACGGACCCAGAACCAGCGACGGATCCAGAACCCGCGACGGATCCAGAACCCGCGACGGATCCAGAACCAGCGACGGACCCAGAACCAGCGACGGATCCAGAACCCGCGACGGACCCAGAACCAGCGACGGATCCAGAACCCGCCCGGCTCAGAGACTCTGCAGCCGGACCGAGGCCTGAGGAGGAGGCGGGGCCGGGGGAGGAGTTTCCTGCGGCGTGACGACTCACGGGCCTCTCTGTGTTCTGGACCTTTGGGGTTCTGCTGGTCTGACTTATTTAAAATATCTGTTTGGACTCTGGTGGTAGAATGTGTCAGAACTTTATGAACTGAATATAAAATGTTCTGTAGCTGTGAGCTGATCATTAAACGTGAAACATTCAACGTCTTCACCTCATGTCAGAACCTTTGGCCCGGTCCAACACTGTGTTCAGAACCTTTGGCCCGGTCCATACTGTGTTCAGAACCTTTGGCCCGGTCCATACTGTGTTCAGAACCTTTGGCCCGGTCCAACACTGTGTTCAGAACCTTTGGCCCGGTCCAACACTGTGTTCAGAACCTTTGGCCCGGTCCATACTGTGTTCAGAACCTTCGGGCCCGGTCCAACACTGTTCAGAACCTTTGGCCCGGTCCAACACTGTGTTCAGAACCTTTGGCCCGGTCCATACTGTGTTCAGAACCTTTGGCCCGGTCCATACTGTGTTCAGAACCTTTGGCCCGGTCCAACACTGTGTTCAGAACCTTTGGCCCGGTCCAACACTGTGTTCAGAACCTTTGGCCCGGTCCATACTGTGTTCAGAACCTTCGGGCCCGGTCCAACACTGTTCAGAACCTTTGGCCCGGTCCAACACTGTGTTCAGAACCTTTGGGCCCGGTCCAACACTGTGTTCAGAACCTTTGGGCCCGGTCCAACACTGTTCAGAACCTTTGGCCCGGTCCATACTGTGTTCAGAACCTTTGGCCCGGTCCACACTGTGTTCAGAACCTTTGGCCCGGTCCACACTGTGTTCAGAACCTTTGGCCCGGTCCACACTGTGTTCAGAACCTTTGGCCCGGTCCAACCGTCCTTCATGAGGGAAAGGAGCTCATTCTGTCCCAGAATGCCTTGCAGCTGCAGCTTTTATAGCGGCTCCATCGTTTTAAACAGGAGGATCAGCAGCCTTTATTTACCTTTTTATCTTTATTTCTCACTTCCAAACTCTGATAATATTCTATTTTATCTCTGATATCTGACAGAACCTTCCTGTAGCAACAGATCCAGCAGCAGCTGTTTGAACATCTGGAGTTTCAGTTTTCCTCCGTCTGACTTTGACCTCCTGATGTTTGTCAGGAGGTCAAAGATGATGGGAGGTTCTGGACCCGTGATGTCAGAATTGTTACTTTTAGACGGTTAAAAGTTTAAAACCTGAACATGTGGGAAAGAAGCTTTAATTACAGAGAGATCTGACTGTTTGAAGGCCAGCCAATCAGAGCAGAGGTGACTGTGGGTGGGCTTTAGGAGAAGAGGGCTCCGTGTCCCCTTCAAGGAGCCAAGACACCGTCGGATTTCTCAGCTGTGCTTACATGAAACCTGGATTCTGTGGAGCTACAGGCCACAGATGTTGAATTCTGACTCAGGATGTGCTGCGTTCACTTTCTGCACCTGTGCAGGAAGCAGATCCTCAGAATGGAACGCAGCCTCGTTAAGGCACAGCGTCACATGCAGGTGTTCAAGGACCTTAAACAGTTTGTTGGCCTGCAGGTGAGCTGATGTAAATCTCAGGTGTGTTTAAGGTGTGTGTTAAAACCTGAAGTCTTACTGTAAAGTTCTGCTCTTTATTCATGTCACACTTCCACAGCTCCTAAAAACAGCGAACTGCTCCTTTAAGGAGAGTCTGACAGAACAAACGGATTCTGTGTTTGATGACGTCAGGCTGGAGGTTTATTGGGTATTGATTAAGTTACAATATATCACAGATGAGTGTGAAGGTTACAGAGCACGCGTCTGCTTTCTAAAACATCCACCCAGGCATCAGATGATCGTCGGACTGGACCTGAAACCAGAGGAGGCCCGTCTCTGCGGACCAATCCCTGAGAAGCTTTGATCACACTGTCCATCAGCAGGTGGCGATGTCCGATTCTCATGTGTCTGACTGTCAGTGAACGCAGCAGAGCTTTGCAGGAGACTGATGGATGATTCAGAAGGTGGAGGTCCGGTGCTCTCTCCATCACTTCTTCTTCACAAACTTCCTGCGAGCGGCGTTGGGGTTGGCCCGCCTCCTGCCACCGCCACATTGGCCGTCCGTGATCTGCAGGTTGGCGGCCCGGCTGTAGATGTCGTTCTCACAGAACGGCGATGCTCCGGCCACGTAGTCCGGGGCGAAGACGTCCGTCTTCTGGCGAGCCTTCCTGGAGAGCCGCTGCTGGGGGAACCGCTGGTCCTCCACCAGGTAGGGGTTGTTGCCGTGCTTCCCGCCCTGAGGCAGCGGCAGCGCGTGCTGCAACACAAACAGACGCCGGTCATGTGACTCAGAACCACGGTTGGAGAAAACAAACGTGTCTGGAGACATTTAAAAAGTTTGGGTTTCTCTGAACAACCTGAGCAGTTTAAGGTTTCCTCAGATCTCATCCTTCTACCGTCAGGTTCTGAGGCTCAGGCTCGGTTCTGAGGCTCAGGCTCGGTTCTGAGGTTCAGGCTCAGTTCTGAGGTTCAGGCTCAGTTCTGATCACTTCTAACCCAGGGAGCTGATTTCTCTCCATAAATTGTATTAATGTTCTAATAAAGGTTTTAGAACAATGTTGTCTGCAGCAGCTGCTTCCTGTTTTATGATGAGAAATAACTCCTCATGGTTTATTTCCTCCTTTAGCTGAAGCTAACGCTAACAGCTTAGCTAATGAAGATGACGTACAGCAACTTCTAAGGAGTTCCTGCTGCTCCTTTCTGAAAGATGAACATTATTGTTCCCACATTACTTTGTTAGCTGAAGCTAACGCTAACAGCTTAGCTAATGAAGATGACGTACAGCAACTTCTAAGGAGTTACTGCTGCTCCTTTCTGAAAGATGAACATTATTGTTCCCACATTACTTTGTTAGCTGAAGCTTTCTAGCTGAACGGTTCCGTTCTGTAACTCAGACAACCTGCAGCTGTGTTTAAGGTGTGTTTCCAACACAACACCCTCACTCTCGCTGTGTTAGCGTTAACGAGTTACGCTGTGCACATCTCCGGCTTGGTCCATTACTGCTGATGAGAAAGCATTGTTTGCTAGCATCTGCTGCTAACTCACAGCCACCTGCTAACTTACAGCCAACTGCTAACTTACAGCTAACTGCTAACTCACAGCCAACTGCTAACTTACAGCTAACTCACTGCTAACTTACAGCTAACTCACAGCTACCTGCTAACTTACAGCTAACTCACAGCTACCTGCTAACTCACAGCTAACTGCTAAGTTACAGCTAACTGCTAACTTACAGCTACCTGCTAACTTACAGCTACCTGCTAACTCACAGCCAACTGCTAACTTACAGCTACCTGCTAACTTACAGCTACCTGCTAACTTACAGCTACCTGCTAACTTACAGCTAACTCACAGCCAACTGCTAACTCACAGCTACCTGCTAACTTACAGCTAACTCACAGCTAACTCACTGCTAACTCACAGCTAACTCTCAACTTACAGCTACCTGCTAACTTACAGCTACCTGCTAACTTACAGCTAACTTACAGCTACCTGCTAACTTACAGCTAACGGCTAACTTACAGCTAACGGCTAACTCACAGCTAACGGCTAACTCACAGCTAACGGCTAACTCACAGCTAACGGCTAACTCACAGCTAACTGCTAACCTGTTTCCCTCTGGGATCAACAGAGGAACGATCTGTCTCTATATATAGAGCTGGATTGTTTCTGGTCTGACTGGAGGATGGAGTTGGGTGGAGTTTTCAGGGTGGAGCTGAGCTCCTGCTGAGTCTCCACCCTGAAAACAGGCTCTTAACTAAGAGGTGTTAAAACAGGCCGAGACAGAGAGTCGCTGTGCTTTAACCAACAGGAATTTAGACCAAAGTCTGTCTCAAACACCTCAGAACATTGTGTGAAATTGTTAGAGAAGCAGAACATGTTTCTGACAGTTCTGTTACCATAGCAACGCCACCTTACTCTCATCAGTGCCATTTGTATTGGAGTCAGTTCAGTAAGCACTGAAATGTAAGAAGTGCATCTCACCCGCAGTCCTCGGGGGTTCAGCACTTTGGGGTTTTTGGAGAAATGCATGTTCATGCTGCCGTCATCGCCGACGGTTACCGCCAGCTTCTTCAGGGTTTTGTTTCCACAGTGAGGACAGAACGCTTTGTTCATGTTGCTGGTGGTCCTGAAAAACAGTTCTGGGTTAGCAGCAGCCTTCCTCAGAGGGGCAGCTCTGTGCTGAGGTTCGACTCACTTGAAGCAGGCGTGACACCTCAGGATGTAGCTCCTGGCCTGCCTGATCAGCATCCCGTTAACGGACAGAACATGGAGGCCCATCTGAAGCAGAACGTTCTGGAAACAGGACAAACGGGAACACTGTGATCATCATTCAGCTCGCAGGTGACTCCATTCTAAGGTGGGCTGACTGCAGAATGTCTGCACTTATCAGACACTTCTCCACCAGTACCAGAGCTGGTTCTGAGCCAGTTCTGCTCCAGCAGAACCAACTCTTTACTCGGGCTGCACAATTAAATGAACCTGTCAACGATATTCACATTCAAACTGCAGCTCTGCTGCCTGCACCTGAGCACATGTTCTCAGCCAGAACCCTAACCCAACCACCAGGGGGCGACAGCACGGTTAGGGCTTCATGAAGCTGCCTGAATAAGAAGCGCCTGCAGGCAGCTGGTTGGACAGTCTGTGAGTTAGACTGATGGGAGCCAGAGAAGAATCCAGAAGCATCTGGGGACGGCGAGGAGCTTGAGCCTCGAAACGGGCGACAACCATCGTCTGGATTCAGGGAAAGTGACGGTAAACAAGAAGAAGTTATCTGCAAAGAGTGCAACAGAGCAGTGTCTGCCCCAGAGTAACAGCAGCCGATCAATACAGTTAGTGCTTTAAAATGATAAATTATTGGGTTTTTGTTTATCATTTATTCTAATTTAAAGTTGAATTTTTCACTAGAAATAGTTGCCACATTGTTTGTTTATCAATGGCTCAATAAAAAAATTTTTTTTTCCAGACATGATGAATAATCATGATTTCAATATTGATCAGAATAATCGGGATTATGATTTTGGTCAAAATCGTGCAGCCCGACTCTTTACTAAAGAACCAAAGAACCAAACATGCCAGGATGTGGGGGCGGGGTCCGCTAAACCAGAACCAGAAGCGTCTGGTCTGACCCGAGATCCAAGAAAAAAAACATGAACGTGGAGAGGAAGCAGAAGAAGAGCTCTGAGTTCCTGAACCTTTTAATGTCACCTGAACACAGCTGTGTTTTCCATTTTCACCTGAACGCATCAAGTTCCCAGATCCCACTGAAACTGTAGGACTCTGTTCACACATCGACCCTCGTCTGAGACACGGTGACAAACTAACCGGTGGCAGCACCGCCTCCTCTGTAGAGGCAACAGTCGGGTATGAAACAGGAAGTGAGCACCTGTAGGCTCATCATTGCTGTGCGTTACCTGCATGGCGAAGTCGGTGGTCAGACATCCGACTACGACATCAGCAGGCGCCGTCCAATCAGCAGAGTCCATCTTCACCTGATTGATGTTACTGGGAGTAATCCAACCGCCTCCGTCATCATCATCAGCGTCATCGTCTTCAGGCTCGTTCTCTTTGTCCTCGTCGTCTGATTGGTTGTTAGACTCCCTGGGCTCCGCCCTCTCCTCCGTCTGTAGTGAGACTCCGCCCCCGTCCTGTAAACAAACATGGCCGACAGGTGTAGACACTTCTTAGGAAGGTTGTATCTCAGATTCTGGATCAGATTCCGGCACCGCAGCTTTGGGTTGGTCCTGGACCCGGCCCGTTGGGATCATGGTCGAACTCACCAGCAGCGCCAGCAGGTCGTCATCGATGGTCGGCAGCGGCTCCCTCCAGAACAGGAAGCTGTTGAACTGTTGGCTGTCAGCCGCCTCAGAGTCCTGGTTCTTCTGCGGGTTTGAAGCTTCGGGTTGACCCTGACAGAACAGCAACAAAATCGTTTCCATTAACACACCAGAACCACAAAGTGAGCTGTGACTCAGCCCTGGGTCTAGCTTTGGGTCAGTCCCGGCCCGTTGGGATCATGGTCCAACTCACCAGCAGCGCTAGCAGGTTGTCATTGATGGACGGCAGCGGTTCCCTCCAGAACTGGAAGCTGTTGAACTGTTCTCGGTCAGTCGGGTCGGACCTCTCCTTCTCTGTCTGGGTCTGTACGAGGTTCTGAGCGTCTGAGGGTTTCTGATGGGGCAAATAAAACAAACTGAACAAGGTCCAGAGGTGGTTCTGACAAGCTGTGCCATCACCTGATGTTCAACAACAGCCGGGCAGTACCTTGGAGGGGAAGTGGAACCCTGCAACGTTAACTGGAGCCTCCGGGTGGCGCCGTGTGCTCTGAATGTTCACCTGAAGCAAAAGATGTCCATAAGTCAGAATAATGTCACCATAACACATTTATGGGAACTATTGCAGGTCAAAAACAGCAGAACAATCAGAACCTTGAGCTCCGGTTCTTTCTTCAGGTGCTGGGAACCGACGTGCTCGAGCTCCAGCTGGTAGGTAAGAGCCAAAACCTTGATGTCGGTGGCTGAGAGGCTCGGATAGTCTCCGGTCTTCTTGGAGAACTCCGTAACTGAACACCAGAAAAAACCGACAGAACCATCACAACACAGTCGGATCAGAACACAACGATGTCATGAACAATCTCCAACCAGAACCTAGTTACCATGTTCTGGTTAGTTCAGTCACCGTGTCTGACGTGTTCTGGTTAGTTTAGTCACTGTGTTCTGGTTAGTTTAGTCACCGTGTTCTGGTTAGTTTAGTCACCGTGTCTGACGTGTTCTGGTTAGTTTAGTCACCGTGTCTGACGTGTTCTGGTTAGTTCAGTCACCGTGTTCTGGTTAGTTTAGTCACCGTGTCTGACGTGTTCTGGTTAGTTTAGTCACCGTGTCTGACTTGTTCTGGTTAGTTTAGTCACCGTGTCTGACTTGTTCTGGTTAGTTTAGTCACCGTGTTCTGGTTAGTTTAGTCACCGTGTCTGACGTGTTCTGGTTAGTTTAGTCACCGTGTCTGACGTGTTCTGGTTAGTTTAGTCACCGTGTCTGACGTGTTCTGGTTAGTTCAGTCACCGTGTCTGACGTGTTCTGGTTAGTTTAGTCACCGTGTCTGACTTGTTCTGGTTAGTTTAGTCACCGTGTCTGACTTGTTCTGGTTAGTTTAGTCACCGTGTCTGACGTGTTCTGGTTAGTTCAGTCACCGTGTCTGACGTGTTCTGGTTAGTTTAGTCACCGTGTCTGACGTGTTCTGGTTAGTTTAGTCACCGTGTCTGACGTGTTCTGGTTAGTTTAGTCACCGTGTCTGACGTGTTCTGGTTAGTTCAGTCACCGTGTCTGACGTGTTCTGGTTAGTTTAGTCACCGTGTCTGACGTGTTCTGGTTAGTTTAGTCACCGTGTCTGACGTGTTCTGGTTAGTTTAGTCACCGTGTCTGACGTGTTCTGGTTAGTTTAGTCACCGTGTCTGACGTGTTCTGGTTAGTTTAGTCACCGTGTCTGACGTGTTCTGGGTGTGGATCTTTGAAGCAGAGCTGGTACGGCAGGAAAGCGAGGCTCCTCCTGGTGGGTTTGTCTCTGATCTCGTCCACCACATCCTTCAAAGAGTAGATGTTTCTGCCGATATCCTGAAACACAAACCAGCTGGGTTTAACATCTGGACCCTTGAGTATCCTGGTCATAACGACGGTGCTCTGTGATGTCAGTCTGCTCTTAGTCCAGTTGTTAAAGTTTCCAACTCAGCAGCATCAGTTTATTGATAACTAGGCTCCGCCCACATTTGCGTGCTCAGGTGTGGCACAGGTCCCACCTTCACCTGTTCATCAATCATCTTTCAGATGTGCACAAACACCTCAAATCACAGCCAAATGTGACAGAACCAAACACATAAACACTATATCCAATCAACCAGCCCCTCATAAATAATCCTAAACCTGGAATGTACCATGAAACAGAACATAAAGTCCTGAAGATATTTAAACATGACATGTTTGAACATGTTCTGGTTCCTCTGGTCTGGAATCAGTTTGGACCACAAGATCCGAGATTATAATGAGGACATCTGATGAGAATATCATGAGCTCTCAGATGATCCAACTGCTTTTTAACAGAGCTGCAATCTGATCCCCAGCAGAATCCCAGAAACCCAGAAACACTCAATGCTGGTGAGGAGTGTCCATGGAAACAACCGCAGAGCATCAATAAACAACCGAGTAAACAAAGCTGTGACGCAGCTGCCTTCGGGTTGGCAGGAGTTCGTTTCTGTTTGAGGTTCGGAGGAAAACTCCCGTCCGGATCTTCCTCACCCCTTTGACCTGGTCACACCTGAACCACGCCGACAGGTGAACTCTGAGAAGAAGCGCAGCACCGGGCAGACCTCATGCACTGCTCAGAACCCGGCTCCGGTCCGTGTGCAGGCCGAACCGGGCCATTTTCTGTCCGCTCACAGCACCGCTCATCTGACGCCTCTCACCACGAACAGAACACCTGTCCGCGTCTCAACCCTCACACAGACTCACCTGGAGAGGAGCTTTCTTTAAAAACGCTCCAGCATCTGCGACAACATGCTCCACCAGGGTCGGCGCCATCTTGAACTGGTGATCAGCAGCTGGAACGACCAATCAGGAACGAGGAAACAGTCTCGTGACACGAAGATTCCTTTAAATGCATCATCCGTGTCGGAAAGTTCAAACTCAGCTACGGCGTTGAGTTCCATCTAAATATATGTATTATATATAGCAGAGATTGGTTTTCAGAATGATTGTTCTGATGAAAGAAAAATAAAAATAAAGAACATCTGAGGCAAACTGTTTCTACTATTTACAGTAAAACCATGAGAAAGAAAAATTACACGAGTTTATTGATAAAATGATTATTACTTGTAACTTTTTAACTCTACAGGAAATGCGTGAAAATCTTGAAAAATATCATTAGCTAAGGAACCATAGAAAATTAATCACTTTTGGAAAATAAATACATCTTGAAATTATGAATGACATTTTTTAGAAGGTTTAAATAGGAACAAAAACACCAAAAATATATGAAACGCTGAGGTTGATTTCTGCTCTTCATTAATAATTTAATTATTTTTCACTAATCACATTTAAAGTAAATCCAAGTCGTGAATAAATGTGATATAGAAAGAAAGAAATATTTTTTAAAAAGGCCGAAAAAACATTAAATTATAGCAGCTGACAGTCTGGCCGTCACGTGACGTCATATGGAGGTCACATGGTGTTTGTTGACGGTAAAGAAAGAAGGAAGATGGCGGCGCGCTGGAGCAGCGAGAATGTGGTGGTGGAGTTTCGGGACGCTCAGGTGTTTCTTCTGTCTTTCTTTCTTCTCTGAGCAGAAACTTAGGAGGAGGTCCACCTGCAGAAAAGACCGGAAACAAAAACACTTGAAAATGGAGCTCATTCCGAGCTCAGATCTTTCTTTTGTCAGTTAGTTTGGGACAATAAACCAGTTTCATATTGATCGGGTGGATTCTGTGGTATCGGGACTCGATAATAAGCTTCATCAAAACGGGTCAGGTCCAACAAAGTTCAAATGTGGCAACTTAGAGAGTTCCGGAACCAGTTTCAATAAAACATGAAGAAATTCATCTCTTGCATCCTAACTTTTAATTAATTTTTTTGCACATGTAACTTTTGGGTCAGCGTGACAGTTCTGTGACGTGTTGAATTGGGTCAGCGTGACAGTTCTGTGACGTGTTGAATTGGGTCAGCGTGACAGTTCTGTGACAAACATGATCACATGACCTCAGGTGTCTTCTTGTGTTTCAGGCCACCGCCATGTCAGTGGACTGCCTGGGCTCCCATGCTGTTCTGTCCGGGTAAGTTCCAGTCACCTGAACGCACCACAGTGTTGAATATAGCAGCAGAGCCAGCGGTGGTGCCAGTGGTTCGATCCTCGGCTGTGCCACGGTGTTTTTGAGCAGGACAGAAGTGGAAACCTGGTGTCAGATCTGCTCTGTGACTGATCCTCTACAGATAAAATCAGAATGAGAGCTGCTGCTGGAAGCCTCTGATAATGAAGGCAGAGCTGTTTTCTTGTTGTCTTCCTCCAGCCGCCGCTTTCTGTACATGGTGGACCTGGAGGCCCCGTCTGAAACTGCCCGTAAGATCGGGCGCCACAGTAAGTGGGACGTGGGAACGGTCCAGTGGAACCCTCACCGCTCAGAGGCCCACGTCTTCGCCGCTTCGGTGAGTCGTTGCTGTTTTCCACACAGACAGTCGTTGTTCACCTGCTGAGGAGCTGATGGTTTCTTTCCACCATGACCTCACAGACGAGCAAACTGATTGGACGATGATGTGATGAATAAGCTAATTAGCTCATAAACACTGACAGTCATCTGACTGGACACTACTAGTGTAGTGGGATGATTGCCACCTTCCATGTGGGAGACCTGGGTTCAAATGAAAGGTATTACCTCCAGTAGGGGTCCTTTGGCAAGACCCCCTAACTGCCTACCTGTAAGTCGCTTTGGATAAAAGCGTCTGCTGAATGCAGAAACATAAACATATCCCATAATTAATCTGTAAAACTGGACTGAAGTTTTGATTCAGACGGTTTCAGAGAGAAAATCACAGCGAGCTGCTGCCTCTGTTGTTACTTTGTGGTCCGGTCTGCTTCAGTCTGACCTGGGAGTCGCTCTGTGACTCCATCACCTGTTCTGGCGGCCACCATGACGGTGTGTGTGTGTGTGTGTCTCAGAGCAACCAGCGCGTGGATCTGTACTCATGGAGGGATGGCTGTGGAGAGGCCCACAGCTCCCTGCAGGGACACACCCGGGTCATCAGGTAACAGCAGAGTGAAGTCACACACCTGTGCAGGTGAGCTCTGAGGGGACTCACTGTGTTCTGTTGGTTCCTCAGCGATCTGGACTGGTCCTGGTTTGATCCGGAGTTCCTGGTCACCAGCTCCGTGGACACATACATCTACATCTGGGACACCAGGTTAGTTTGACCAGCAGGCAGTGAAGGCATCACGGACTCACAGCGAGTGTTAAACCCCAAACCACAGCGTTGGATAAAAAGACAAAAGTAAATGTTTGATGTGGAAGAAGGAAGGTGAAGAAATGTAACCACAGCTCTCTGAACCGAGCGTTGTGTTCACAAACTAACAACTAGGGCCAGGTGACTGAGACCAGTATCCTGAGCCAGTTACAACCAGTTTGAGTCGGTAAGGTTAGTTAGAACCGGTTTGAGTCAGTAAAGTTAGTTAGAACCGGTTTAAGTCGGTAGGGTTAGTTAGAACCAGTTTGAGTCGGTAAGGTTAGTTAGAACCAGTTTGAATCTTTAAGGTTAGTTAGAACCAGTTTGATTCGGTATGGTTAGTTAGAACCTGTTTGAGTCAGTAAGGTTAGTTAGAACCGGTTTGAGTCGGTAGGGTTAGTTAGAACCTGTTTGAGTCAGTAAGGTTAGTTAGAACCGGTTTGAGTCGGTATGGTTAGTTAGAAAAGGTTTGAGTCGGTATGGTTAGTTCGAACCAGTTTGAGTCGGTATGGTTAGTTAGAACCGGTTTGAGTCAGTAAGGTTAGTTGAACCAGTCTGAGTCGGTATGGTTAGTTAGAACCAGTTTGAGTCGGTATGGTTAGTTAGAACCAGTTTGAGTCAGTATGGTTAGTTAGAACCGGTCTGAGTCAGTAAGGTTAGTTAGAACCGGTTTGAGTCGGTAAGGTTAGTTAGAACCGGTTTGAGTCGGTAAGGCTAGTTAGAACCGGTTTGAGTCGGTAAGGTTAGTTAGAACCGGTTTGAGTCGGTAAGATTAGTTAGAACCGGTTTGAGTCAGTAAGATTAGTTAGAACCGGTCTGAGTCAGTAAGATTAGTTAGAACCGGTTTGAGTCAGTAAGATTAGTTAGAACCAGTTTGAGTCAGTAAGGTTAGTTAGAACCGGTTTGAGTCAGTAAGGTTAGTTAGAACCGGTTTGAGTCGGTAAGATTAGTTAGAACCGGTTTGAGTCAGTAAGATTAGTTAGAACCAGTTTGAGTCAGTAAGGTTAGTTAGAACCGGTTTGAGTCAGTAAGGTTAGTTAGAACCAGTGTTTCTGAAAGATTCTGGGATACCTGGCAGGACAGGTGATCACCATCACCGTGTGTTCAGGCTCTCAAACTTTATTCTGAATGATGCTGCGTTCAGGCTCATGAACATGATGGTGAAACTTTGTCTCTTCTCAATCACCTGAACATCTGTTTGCCTTCACAGAGACACTCGGAAACCCACGGTGGTGCTGTCTGCTGTCGGTGAGTGTTGAAGTGTTAAATCCTTCCTCCAATCAGAGTCTGAGAGGGTTGCATTCAAGGACCCTCTAAAATCACACAATTACACTGAATGAAACTGGGTTCCCAGAGTGTTCTTTGTCACCTGGATGCCTTTTAATGCAGCACCAGAGAGAGTTTGGTGTGTCGCTCACCTTCAGAAGTTCCGAGTCCTGGCCCGTGGGTCTTGGTACCACTTCCTATCTGTCTGCGGTCACATAAAGGCCACTTGTGCCTGATAAAACCTTATATATCACAAAAAGCCTGTTCAGATGTCCTTGAATGCACCACTTAGTGCTGTCAAACACAAAGGCTGTGATGCACCTTTTACCTGTCAGGTGATTCGGGATTTATAGTCAAAAGGTAAAACGGAAGCTAACTGACCCTTCTATCTGTCTGTCAGCTGGGGCATCTCAGGTGAAGTGGAACAGGAAGAACCAGCACCTGCTGGCGTCCAGTCACGACGGGGACGTTCGGATCTGGGACAAAAGAGTGAGCTTCAAAATGACAGAATCCAGCTCTGAGACCTGGACCGGGCCCAGAGCTTCGGGTTTATATGTGAACGTTTCTTCGGGTTTATATGTGAACATTTCTTCGGGTTTATATGTGAACGTTTCTTCGGGTTTAAATGTGAACGTTTCTTCGGGTTTATATGTGAACGTTTCTTCTGGTTTATATGTGAACGTTTCTTCGGGTTTATATGTGAACGTTTCTTCGGGTTTAAATGTGAACGTTTCTTCGGGTTTACAAGTGAATGTTTCTTCGGGTTTACATGTGAACGTTTCTTCGGGTTTATATGTGAACGTTTCTTCGGGTTTATATGTGAACGTTTCTTCGGGTTTATATGTGAACGTTTCTTCGGGTTTACATGTGAACGTTTCTTCGGGTTTATATGTGAACGTTTCTTCGGGTTTATATGCGAACGTTTCTTCGGGTTTATATGTGAACGTTTCTTCGGGTTTACATGTGAACGTTTCTTCGGGTTTATATGCGAACGTTTCTTCGGGTTTATATGTGAACGTTTCTTCGGGTTTATATGCGAACGTTTCTTCGGGTTTATATGTGAACGTTTCTTCGGGTTTATATGTGAACGTTTCTTCGGGTTTATATGTGAACGTGCACGTTTCTTCGGGTTTATATGCGAACGTTTCTTCGGGTTTATATGTGAACGTTTCTTCTGGTTTATATGTGAACGTTTCTTCGGGTTTATATGTGAACGTTTCTTCGGGTTTATATGTGAACGTTTCTTCGGGTTTATATGTGAACGTGCACGTTTCTTCGGGTTTATATGCGAACGTTTCTTCGGGTTTATATGTGAACGTTTCTTCTGGTTTAAATGTGAACGTTTCTTCGGGTTTATATGTGAACGTTTCTTCGGGTTTATATGCGAACGTTTCTTCGGGTTTATATGTGAACGTTTCTTCGGGTTTACATGTGAACGTTTCTTCGGGTTTATATGTGAATGTTTCTTCGGGTTTATATGTGAACGTTTCTTCGGGTTTATATGTGAACGTGCACGTTTCTTCGGGTTTATATGCGAACGTTTCTTCGGGTTTATATGTGAACGTTTCTTCGGGTTTACATGTGAACGTTTCTTCGGGTTTACATGTGAACGTTTCTTCGGGTTTACAAGTGAATGTTTCTTCGGGTTTATATGTGAACGTTTCTTCGGGTTTACAAGTGAATGTTTCTTCGGGTTTACATGTGAACGTTTCTTCGGGTTTACATGTGAACGTTTCTTCGGGTTTACAAGTGAATGTTTCTTCGGGTTTACATGTGAACGTTTCTTCGGGTTTACAAGTGAATGTTTCTTCGGGTTTATATGTGAACGTTTCTTCGGGTTTACATGTGAACGTGCACGTTTCTTCGGGTTTATATGTGAACGTTTCTTCGGGTTTATATGTGAACGTGCACGTTTCTTCGGGTTTATATGCGAACGTTTCTTCGGGTTTACAAGTGAATGTTTCTTCGGGTTTACATGTGAACGTTTCTTCGGGTTTACAAGTGAATGTTTCTTCGGGTTTACATGTGAACGTTTCTTCGGGTTTACAAGTGAATGTTTCTTCGGGTTTATATGTGAACGTTTCTTCGGGTTTACATGTGAACGTGCACGTTTCTTCGGGTTTATATGTGAACGTTTCTTCGGGTTTATATGTGAACGTTTCTTCGGGTTTACATGTGAACGTGCACGTTTCTTCGGGTTTACATGTGAACGTTTCTTCGGGTTTACATGTGAACGTTTCTTCGGGTTTACATGTGAACGTTTCTTCGGGTTTACAAGTGAATGTTTCTTCGGGTTTATATGTGAACGTTTCTTCGGGTTTATATGTGAACGTTTCTTCGGGTTTACATGTGAACGTTTCTTCGGGTTTACAAGTGAATGTTTCTTCGGGTTTACATGTGAACGTTTCTTCGGGTTTACATGTGAACGTTTCTTCGGGTTTATATGTGAACGTTTCTTCGGGTTTACATGTGAACGTGCACGTTTCTTCGGGTTTATATGTGAACGTTTCTTCGGGTTTATATGTGAACGTTTCTTCGGGTTTACATGTGAACGTTTCTTCGGGTTTATATGCGAACGTTTCTTCAGGTTTACATGTGAACGATTCTTCGGGTTTACATGTGAACGTTTCTTCGGGTTTATATGTGAACGTTTCTTCGGGTTTATATGTGAACGTTTCTTCGGGTTTACATGTGAACGTTTCTTCGGGTTTATATGTGAACGTTTCTTCGGGTTTATATGCGAACGTTTCTTCAGGTTTACATGTGAACGATTCTTCGGGTTTACAAGTGAATGTTTCTTCGGGTTTATATGTGAACGTTTCTTCGGGTTTATATGTGCACGTGAACGTTTCTTCGGGTTTATATGTGAACGTGAACGTTTCTTCGGGTTTACATGTGAACGTTTCTTCGGGTTTACTTCGGGTTTACATGTGAACGTTTCTTCGGGTTTATATGTGCACGTGCACGTTTGTAGGAAAGTGAACGAGGAAACAGAAATGAAATTCTGTCTGAACACTGAATCTCTGATGTAATTCATCTGAAACTTTTCTCAGCCTCCACTCAGCCTGTTAGTGTGCACCTGAGCACGTTTGCGGATCGTCTCATGTTGTGTGTCTCTGAGCAGAAGCCGAACACGGCGGTGGAGTACGTGGCGGCTCACCTCTCAAAGATCCATGGTCTCGACTGGCATCCGGACAATGAGTTCATCTTCGCCACGTCTAGCCAGGACAACTCAGTGAGGGTAAGGACACACCCGCCATCCACACGCCGTCCATCCACACGCCATCCATCCACACGCCATCCATCCACACGCCATCCATCCACACACCTGCCACCCAAACGCCGTCCACACGCCGTCCACACGCCGTCCATCCACACACCTGCCACCCAAACGCCGTCCACCCGCCGTCCATCCACACAGTTCAGAGAACTTCCCTCCTACATGTTCTTTAATGTGTGTTTTCTGTGTGTGTGTGTAGTTCTGGGATTACCGACAGCCCAGGAAGTACCTGAACATCTTGTCCTGTCAGGTTCCTGTGTGGAAGGCCAGGTACACGGTGAGTGTGACCACCTGAGGTCAGAGGTCAGGAACGACCTCACACTCAGTGATGTCCGACCAACAACAACAATAACATCAAACAGACCGGACACACAGTGTCTCACTGCACACATCCGAGTGAACAAATCAATCAGCTAGAACAGATTTTATTGATGAATGAACAGAAACGCCTGTGAATTAATAGTAAAAATATTGATCTAATTATTTATTGGACTTCATCAGTAATAATGAGTTTTTAAGTTGGTCAGACTTCACACATGTAAAGACTCGTGTGTGTGTGTGTGTGTGTGTGTGTGTGTGTGCGCAGCCATTCTCCAACGGTCTGGTCACTGTGATGGTTCCTCAGCTGAGGCGGGAGAACAGTCTTTTACTATGGAGCACGCTTGATCTCAACAGTCCTGTGCACGCCTTCGTGGGACACGACGACGTGGTTTTGGAGTTCCAGTGGCGGCCTCAGAAAGAAGGTGAGACGCTGCTCATCATCATCACACCGACAGAGGGCTGGTTATGAAGCTGGGTCAGGAACCTTCTGGCTTCACATCTCATATGGAGGCTCTGACACCGACAGCAACTCCTCAGGGACAGAAAGAGACTGATGGATGTTACTGTCTGTCAGGCAGCTATGAACTCAAACTATCTCAGAAAGTCATGATCATCACAACGGTTCAACACATCAGGAGACAGCATGATGACGTTCATCATGTCTGCGTGGTCACCGGCTGGTTAGCTTGGTGTTAGTGTTGGTCACCGGATGGTTATGGGCTGGTTAGCTTGGTGTTAGTATTTGATACCGGCTGGTTAGCTTGGTGTTAGTGTTGGTTACCGGCTGGTTATGGGCTGGTTAGCTTGGTGTTAGTGTTGGTCACCGGCTGGTTAGCTTGGTGTTAGTATTGTTCACCGGCTGGTTATGGGCTGGTTAGCTTGGTGTTAGTGTTGGTTACCGGCTGGTTAGCTTGGTGTTAGTATTGGTCACCGGCTGGTTAGCTTGGTATTAGTTTTGGTTACCGGCTGGTTAGCTTGGTGTTAGTGTTGGTCACCGGATGGTTATGGGCTGGTTAGCTTGGTGTTAGTATTTGATACCGGCTGGTTAGCTTGGTGTTAGTGTTGGTTACCGGCTGGTTATGGGCTGGTTAGCTTGGTGTTAGTGTTGGTCACCGGCTGGTTAGCTTGGTGTTAGTATTGTTCACCGGCTGGTTATGGGCTGGTTAGCTTGGTATTAGTTTTGGTTACCGGCTGGTTAGCTTGGTGTTAGTATTGGTCACCGGCTGGTTAGCTTGGTATTAGTTTTGGTTACCGGCTGGTTAGCTTGGTGTTAGTCTTGGTCACCGGCTGGTTAGCTTGGTGTTAGTCTTGGTCACCGGCTGGTTAGCTTGGTCACCGGCTGGTTACTGGCTGGTTAGCTTGGTGTTGGTATTGGTCACCGGCTGGTTATGGGCTGGTTAGCTTGGTATTAGTTTTGGTTACCGGCTGGTTAGCTTGGTGTTAGTCTTGGTCACCGGCTGGTTAGCTTGGTCACCGGCTGGTTACTGGCTGGTTAGCTTGGTGTTAGTATTGGTCACCGGCTGGTTATGTTTATGTTTATGCATTTAGCAGACGCTTTTATCCAAAGCGACTTACAGGTAGGCATGTAGGATAAGGGGGTCTTGCCTAAGGACCCCTACTGGAGGTAATACCTTTCATGCAGGGAATTTGAACCCAGGTCTCCCACATGAAAGGTGGCATTCATACCACTACACTATCCAGGTTATGGGCTGGTTAGCTAGGTGTTAGTCTTGGTCACCGGCTGGTTATGGGCTGGTTACCGTCTGGTTAGCTTGGTGTTAGTGTTGGTTACCAGCTGGTTAGCTTGGTGTTAGTGTTGGATAGCCGCCAATAACAACAACACAGCAGCTATGAGCTAACAGCAGCTATGAGCTAACAGCAGCTATGAGCTAACAGCAGCTATGAGCTAACAGAGCTATAGCACACGTTCATTCATTCATTCTTCTTAAAGTATTGGTGAAATAAAGACAGATAATGCCTTATTTAGAGGCTGCATCCTCTAAGCCCCGTTCACTCCGTTATATGGACCTCCAGTTATCTAAATATCTTCAGAAGGACGCCGACTTTCACCAAACTGTTCTTAGTGAGCAGATGAACGTATTTCATGCCAGAAATAAGGTTTAAAAACACCGGAGTTGCCCTTTAAGTGTTTATGTAAAACTCTCTGAACGGCAGCTGTGTTTGAAATGTGTGTAAAGTCAGTGAATGTGGAATTTCTCAATAGCAAACAGGAGGAGTTGAGTTTGAAATGCTGCCTTTAGAAACACTAACAGAGGAAAAAAAGTTCCAGATGAAACATCAGCTCATGTAAAAGCTCCGCCCCCTGACCAAACTAAAAATGTCAGAGGATGAGGGTGTTCTGTTGGACTGATCTTCATCTTTATCATCCTGAACAGGCTCTAAGGACTTCCAGCTGGTCACCTGGTCCAGAGATCAGACTCTGAGGATCTGGAGGGTGGATCCTCAGCTGCAGAAGGTTGGTGTTCCTCCTCTCAGTGCAGCTCACACAGACCGGGCTCTGATTGGTTGATGTTGCTGTTGTTGTGTAGCTGTGTGTCAGCGATGTGGTGGAGGACCTGATGGAGGGGATGTCTCTCAACGTGGAGTCGGAGAAGTCTCTGTCGTCTCAGGAGCCTGAGGGCCAGCACAGTGGGGGCCCCGCCGCAGACAGCCTGCATGGTGAGTCAGATCCATTCCTGTCAGAGCCCAGAACCGTCCACAGGAGGTTCTGGGCTCTGTAGGTGGAGGTGTTTCTCAGGTGGATCCTCATTTCGTTCTTCCCTCAGATCAGAACGGTTCTCTGAGCTCCGGTGGTCGTCAGGATTCGGGTTCGGGTCTCGCTCAGACTCTGCAGCAGGAGTTCTCCCTGGTCAACTTGCAGATCAGAAACGTCAACGTGGAGGTGAGGCTGTCAGGTGGAGGTGAGACTGTCAGGTGGAGGCGAGGCCGTCAGGTGGAGGTGAGACTGTCAGGGGGAGGTGAGACTGTCAGGTGGAGGTGAGGATGTCAGGTGGAGGTGAGACTGTCAGGTGGAGGTGAGACTGTCAGGTGGAGGTGAGGCCGTCAGGTGGAGGTGAGACTGTCAGGTGGAGGTGAGACTGTCAGGTGGAGGTGAGGCCGTCAGGTGGAGGTGAGACCGTCAGGTGGAGGAGAGACCGTCAGGTGGAGGTGAGGCCGTCAGGTGGAGGTGAGACCGTCAGGTGGAGGTGAGGCCGTCAGGTGGAGGTGAGGCCGTCAGGTGGAGGTGAGACCGTCAGGTGGAGGAGAGACCGTCAGGTGGAGGTGAGGCCGTCAGGTGGAGGTGAGGCTGTCAGGTGGAGGTGAGACTGTCAGGTGGAGGTGAGACCGTCAGGGGGAGGAGAGACCGTCAGGTGGAGGTGAGGCCGTCAGGTGGAGGTGAGGCTGTCAGGTGGAGGTGAGGCTGTCAGGTGGAGGTGAGACCGTCAGGGGGAGGAGAGACCGTCAGGTGGAGGTGAGGCCGTCAGGTGGAGGTGAGGCTGTTAGGTGGAGGTGAGGCCGTCAGGTGGAGGTGAGGCTGTCAGGTGGAGGTGAGACTGTCAGGGGGAGGAGAGACCGTCAGGTGGAGGTGAGACTGTCAGGGGGAGGAGAGACCGTCAGGTGGAGGTGAGGCTGTCAGGGGGAGGTGTTCAGCTGGACCTGAAGGGTTCGATAGGAAACTGAAATGTGTGTGTGTGTGTGTGTGTGTGTGTGTGTGTGTGTGTGCGTGTGCATGTGTGCAGATGGATGCGATGAACCGCAGCTGCGTGGTGTCGGCTCACTTCGGCAGCCATCAGGTCCACCTGGTGGTTAAGTTTCCCGCTCAGTATCCCAACAACGCCGCACCCAGCTTCCAGTTTGTCTCCCCGACAACCATCCCGTCCGCCATGAAGACCAAGATCCAGAAGGTACGAGACTCACCGCAGCACACCGTGGAAACACGCCACGGGCATAGCTAAGCTGGGCTGTGATTGGCTCGTAGATCGGACCTCGCTGACTCAGATTAAAACGTGTCCTCATGTCAGGTCCTCAGAGACACATCTCTGCAGAAGGTGAAGAGGAACCAGAACTGCTTGGAGCCGTGTGTCCGACAGCTCGTGTCCTGTCTGGAGTCCGATATGGTGAGATCATAAAACTGAACCAGAACCTAAAGCTGAACCAGGACCAGAACCCCAGGTGACACCAGGTCTGAACTGGTTCATTTGTGATTTGAACCAGGACTGTGCTGGTTCATCCTTTCCTTCATCCTTTCCTTCATCCCTTCCTAACTCCACCTAACTCCTCCCCTCCTTGCCCCCACCCCTCATTGGCTCCCCCTGGCCCCACCCCTCCCAGGCTCCTCCCCTCTTTGGGTCCACCACTCTTTGGCCCCTCCCCTCCTTGGCTCCACCCCCTAGGCCCCTTTTCTCTTTGACTCCCCCTGGCCCCTCCCCTCTTTGGCCCCACCCCTCATTGGCTCCACCCCCCTAGGCTTCTTCTCTCCTTGACTCCCCCTGGCCCCTCCCCTCTTTGGCCCCACCCCTCATTGGCTCCACCCCCCCGGGGCCCCTATTCTCTTTGACTCGCCCTGGCCCCTCCCCTCTTTGGCCCCACCCCTCATTGGCCCCTCCCCTCTTTGGCCCCACTCCTCATTGGCTCCACCCCCCCTAGGCTTCTTCTCTCCTTGACTCCCCCTGGCCCCACCCCTCCTTGGCTCCTCCCCTCTTTGGCTCCACCCCCCTAGGCTTCTTCTCTCCTTGACTCCCCCGGCCCCTCCCCTCCTTGGCTCCTCCCCTCTTTGGCTCCACCCCCTAGGCTTCTTCTCTCCTTGGCTCCCCCGGCCCCTCCCCTCTTTGGCTCCACCCCCCTAGGCTCCTTCTCTCCTTGGCCCCACCCCTCATTGGCTCCACCCCCCCGGGGCCCCTATTCTCCTTGACTCCCCCTGGCCCCTCCCCTCTTTGGCCCCACCCCTCATTGGCTCCACCCCCCCGGGGCCCCTATTCTCTTTGACTCGCCCTGGCCCCTCCCCTCTTTGGCCCCACCCCTCATTGGCCCCTCCCCTCTTTGGCCCCACTCCTCATTGGCTCCACCCCCCCTAGGCTTCTTCTCTCCTTGACTCCCCCTGGCCCCACCCCTCCTTGGCTCCTCCCCTCTTTGGCTCCACCCCCCTAGGCTTCTTCTCTCCTTGACTCCCCCGGCCCCTCCCCTCCTTGGCTCCTCCCCTCTTTGGCTCCACCCCCTAGGCTTCTTCTCTCCTTGGCTCCCCCGGCCCCTCCCCTCTTTGGCTCCACCCCCCTAGGCTCCTTCTCTCCTTGGCTCCCCCTGGCCCCTCCCCTCTTTGGCCCCACCCCTCATTGGCCCCTCCCCTCTTTGGCCCCACTCCTCATTGGCTCCACCCCCCCTAGGCTTCTTCTCTCCTTGACTCCCCCTGGCCCCACCCCTCCTTGGCTCCTCCCCTCTTTGGCTCCACCCCCCTAGGCTTCTTCTCTCCTTGGCTCCCCCGGCCCCTCCCCTCCTTGGCTCCTCCCCTCTTTGGCTCCACCCCCCTAGGCTCCTTCTCTCCTTGGCTCCCCCTGGCCCCTCCCCTCTTTGGCCCCACCCCTCATTGGCCCCTCCCCTCTTTGGCCCCACTCCTCATTGGCTCCACCCCCCCTAGGCTTCTTCTCTCCTTGGCTCCCCCTGGCTCCACCCTCCTTGGCTCCACCTCTCTTTGGCTCCACCCCCCTAGGCTCCTTCTCTCCTTGGCTCCCCCTGGCCCCTCTCCTCCTTGGTCCCACTCCTCCTTGGCTCCTCCCCTCATTGGTTCCTCTCCCCTTTAGCTCTGCTCTTCTCTCTGAGGATAAATGTGACATTTCAGCAGTAATGAACGCCACGGCCTGCAGGGGGCGGAGTCTAATGATGTCAGTGTGTTCCTTGTCAGACGCAGGAGGACAGTCCGGCGTCCGGTCCCTACATCCTATCCACTCCGGCGTTTCCTCGGGTCACCAACACCTACGGCTCCTACCAGGTAAAACTCAGTGAGGAAGAGGAGGCTGCTGCTCTTCATCACCAACATGTTTACTCCAAAGAAAACAAGCAAACAACCTTGTTGTTTTTGTTTTTCAGGACGCCAACATCCCGTTCCCGCGGACATCGGGCGCTCGTTTCTGTGGAACCAGCTGTCTGGTTTACTTCACCCGACCAACCACCATGCACCGCTCTGCCCCGCCCACAGAACCCACCCCCAGGTAAAACCGCAGCTTCAGCGAATCCGCAGGACCGACAGTAACGTTTGTAACGTTGTAACGTTAGTTAATGTTGGATACGAACCAGAGGAGGC
The DNA here is from genome assembly GCA_036924055.1 of Leuresthes tenuis. NCBI lineage: Eukaryota > Metazoa > Chordata > Actinopteri > Atheriniformes > Atherinopsidae > Leuresthes > Leuresthes tenuis. The sequence continues at coordinate 519,579 of JAVGWW010000001.1, forward strand.
CTAACATCACAGCTAACATCACAGCTAACATCAAAGCTAACATCCCAGCTAACATCCCAGCTAACATCCCAGCTAACATCCCAGCTAACATCACAGCTAACATCACAGCTAACATCACAGCTAACATCACAGCTAACATCACAGCTAACATCAAAGCTAACATCCCAGCTAACATCCCAGCTAACATCACAGCTAACATCACAGCTAACATCACAGCTAACATCAAAGCTAACATCACAGCTAACATCACAGCTAACATCACAGCTAACATCACAGCTAACATCAAAGCTAACATCACAGCTAACATCAAAGCTAACATCACAGCTAACATCAAAGCTAATATCACAGCTAACATCACAGCTAACATCACAGCTAACATCACAGCTAACATCAAAGCTAACATCACAGCTAACATCACAGCTAACATCACAGCTAACAATAAGCTACAGGGTACAGGGTAGGAGATGCTCTCAGGGTCAGGGATGTCAGGGAAGCCTTCAGCCAATCACAGCAGAGTTCTCAGGTGGGGGAGAACACCTGCAGCGTCTCACTCTCCTCAGGTTTTAATGTCATGTGACGTGGACAAAGTCGGATGAGGTCACAGTCACCAGTTTTAAATCAGCAGGAGCCTGACGTCATCCCACAGGTTTGGCTGTGGTCCGAACCACCGGATTTTATCCTGTCATAGGTGGAAGGTGTGCTGACCTGAGCAGGAGCTCGGGCCCTGATCACATGACCTGCAGCAGCTGAGACGGATGAAATGAGGCATTAAAACTGGAGTAAAGTGCTCTCGCTTGCTTGTACCAGCTGTCGGCGAGTGATGGAGGCGTGGCTAATCTGAAAAGAAGCGCAGTGCAGTAATCGAGTGGAGAGGTTATAAAAGCTTGATTTGTGATCATGGATTTCTCATGTGGGCCCAGAGGGGGGGGGGGGTCCATGCAGGCAGTCCTGCTGGGTCCAAACAGCATGACTCCACTTCTCATTAGAATTTAAAACATGTCGTTCCATCCATCTGTTGATGTCTTTAAGGCAGTGAAGGAGAGGGTGGACAGAGGGAAATAAACTCGTACAAAGAGAAGAGGTGATGATCAGCAGAAACTGAGCAATGAGCCCACAGCCTGTAACTAGAAGGATTTACTGCAACTGCAAGTCTGTGCTGAAGTTCTGCTGTTACAGAACCACAGTTACAGAGGGGGAGCATCATTATTCAGTTAGTCACGCCCCGCTCAGGCACCTTCACACCAACTGGTTACAGAGGGGGAGCATTATGAGTCGGGCGCTGTTTATATATGAAACCATTCTGACGGCATACGTGTGCATGTGCGTGCGTGCAGGTCCCTGTCGGCTCTCTCGGCCTATCACAGCGGAGTGCTGACCCCGATGAAGATGCGTTCAGAGTCTCAGAGCACGCTGCGGCTGTACAGCGGCAGCCCGACCCGCTCCGACAAAGACACCGTCTCCATCTCCTCCTTCTACTACAAAGAGAGGGTGAGACACGCACACATGCACACACACATGCACACACACACATGCACACGCACATGCACACGCACATGCACACACACACATGCACACACACATGCACACACATGCACACACATGCACACACACTGTCTGTCTTCATGCTGCTCAGGTACAGCAGCTACACCTCCTGTTTCCTCGTGCACACCTCCTGTTTCCTCGTGCACACCTCCTGTTTCCTCGTGCACACCTCCTGTTTCCTCGTGCACACCTCCTGTTTGTGTATGCGGTCCTACGGGGGACTGGGAGTGTTTTTCGGTCCTTGTAGAACACAGTCAGAACTGTGTCTGCATCTTGGTCCAAAGCGGTTCTGGTTTACCTGTTGGACTCCAGCAGGGCTGCCCGACGTCACCGATCCTGTCTGTGGTTTCCATGGACAGGATCTGGTGCTGTCGTCAGGGAGACGTCTGGTTTGGGAACCTCGGGGTTACATCTCTACTTTTATCAAATCACGTGGTTCTGTTGGCTTCTTCGAGCCATGACCTTCAGCTGCACACGAACGATTCACAGGTCATGAGTTTTTAGCTGCTTCCACAGCTGCTTCTCACATGACCTCGGGCCCTGATCTCATGACCTCGGGCCCTGATCTCATGACCTCGGGCCCTGATCACATGACCTCGGGTCCTGATCACATGACCTCGGGCCCTGATCACATGACCTCGGGCCCTGATCACATGACCTCGGGCCCTGATCTCATGACCTCGGGCCCTGATCACATGACCTCGGGCCCTGATCTCATGACCTCGGGCCCTGATCTCATGACCTCGGGCCCTGATCACATGACCTCGGGCCCTGATCTCATGACCTCGGGCCCTGATCTCATGACCTCGGGCCCTGATCTCATGACCTCGGGCCCTGATCACATGACCTCGGGCCCTGATCTCATGACCTCGGGCCCTGATCACATGACCTCGGGCCCTGATCTCATGACCTCTGGCCCTGATCTCATGACCTCGGGCCCTGATCTCATGACCTCGGGCCCTGATCACATGACCTCGGGCCCTGATCTCATGACCTCGGGCCCTGATCTCATGACCTCGGGCCCTGATCACATGACCTCGGGCCCTGATCTCATGACCTCGGGCCCTGATCTCATGACCTCGGGCCCTGATCACATGACCTCGGGCCCTGATCTCATGACCTCGGGCCCTGATCACATGACCTCGGGCCCTGATCTCATGACCTCGGGCCCTGTGTTCTCCTGGGTTCTCTCCGGTTCTCCGGCTTCCTCCCACTGTCCAAAAACATGCTGTTAGGTTAACTGTTGTCTCTAAAACTGTCCTCAGGAGTGAGTGTGGTTGTTTGTCTCTGTGTGGCCTATGATGGCGCCCTGTCCAGGTGACCCCGCCTCTCGCCTGAATACCGCTGGGAGAGGCTCCAGCGACCCGACTGACGGATTCAGCGGGTATAGAAGATGGGATGGATGGACTTTTTGTCAGTCTGTTAGATAATATTGGATATTTAATTTAATGTAGCAAAGCTTCAGATGATAAAGGAACTGAAAATCTTCACGAGGTCATTTTCTCACAGACGAACAACCACAGTGTGTGTGTGTGTGTGTGTGTGTGTGTGTGTGTGTGTGTGTGTGTGTGTGTGTGTGTGTGTGTGTGTGTGTGTGTGTGTGTGTGTGTGTGTGTGTGTGTGTGTGTGTGTGTGTGTGTGTGTGTGTGTGTGTGTGTGTGCGCACGTTGAACAGCAGAGTAGAACCATCATTCATGTCAGCAGCCACTCCGTGCACGTTACGCTGCTGCTAACATGGCTGCTTCCATCACTCACATTATTACTCCCCGTGTGACACAGCTGATGACGTGTGTGGGAGGAGCTTGGTTTGATTGGTCGTGTGTGGGAGGGGCTTGGTTTGATTGGTCGTGTGTGGGAGGGGCTTGGTTTGATTGGACGTGTGTGTGGGAGGGGCTTGGTTTGATTGGACGTGTGTGTGGGAGGGGCTTGGTTTGATTGGACGTGTGTGTGGGAGGGGCTTGGTTTGATTGGACGTGTGTGTGGGAGGGGCTTGGTTTGATTGGACGTGTGTGTGAGAGGGGCTTGGTTTGATTGGTCGTGTGTGTGGGAGGGGCTTGGTTTGATTGGTCGTGTGTGTGGGAGGGGCTTGGTTTGATTGGTCGTGTGTGGGAGGGGCTTGGTTTGATTGGACGTGTGTGGGAGGGGCTTGGTTTGATTGGACGTGTGTGGGAGGGGCTTGGTTTGATTGGACGTGTGTGTGGGAGGGGCTTGGTTTGATTGGACGTGTGTGTGGGAGGGGCTTGGTTTGATTGGACGTGTGTGAGAGGGGCTTGGTTTGATTGGTCGTGTGTGGGAGGGGCTTGGTTTGATTGGACGTGTGTGTGGGAGGGGCTTGGTTTGATTGGACGTGTGTGTGGGAGGGGCTTGGTTTGATTGGTCGTGTGTGGGAGGGGCTTGGTTTGATTGGACGTGTGTGGGAGGGGCTTGGTTTGATTGGACGTGTGTGGGAGGGGCTTGGTTTGATTGGACGTGTGTGGGAGGGGCTTGGTTTGATTGGACGTGTGTGGGAGGGGCTTGGTTTGATTGGACGTGTGTGGGAGGGGCTTGGTTTGATTGGACGTGTGTGGGAGGGGCTTGGTTTGATTGGTCGTGTGTGGGAGGGGCTTGGTTTGATTGGACGTGTGTGTGGGAGGGGCTTGGTTTGATTGGTCGTGTGTGGGAGGGGCTTGGTTTGATTGGACGTGTGTGGGAGGGGCTTGGTTTGATTGGACGTGTGTGGGAGGGGCTTGGTTTGATTGGACGTGTGTGGTAGGGGCTTGGTTTGATTGGTTGTGTGTGGGAGGGGCTTGGTTTGATTGGTCGTGTGTGTGGGAGGGGCTTGGTTTGATTGGTCGTGTGTGGGAGGGGCTTGGTTTGATTGGACGTGTGTGTGGGAGGGGCTTGGTTTGATTGGACGTGTGTGTGGGAGGGGCTTGGTTTGATTGGACGTGTGTGTGGGAGGGGCTTGGTTTGATTGGACGTGTGTGGGAGGGGCTTGGTTTGATTGGACGTGTGTGGGAGGGGCTTGGTTTGATTGGACGTGTGTGGTAGGGGCTTGGTTTGATTGGTTGTGTGTGGGAGGGGCTTGGTTTGATTGGTCGTGTGTGTGGGAGGGGCTTGGTTTGATTGGTCGTGTGTGGGAGGGGCTTGGTTTGATTGGACGTGTGTGTGGGAGGGGCTTGGTTTGATTGGACGTGTGTGTGGGAGGGGCTTGGTTTGATTGGACGTGTGTGAGAGGGGCTTGGTTTGATTGGTCGTGTGTGGGAGGGGCTTGGTTTGATTGGTCGTGTGTGGGAGGGGCTTGGTTTGATTGGTCGTGTGTGGGAGGGGCTTGGTTTGATTGGACGTGTGTGTGGGAGGGGCTTGGTTTGATTGGACGTGTGTGTGGGAGGGGCTTGGTTTGATTGGTCGTGTGTGGGAGGGGCTTGGTTTGATTGGTCGTGTGTGGGAGGGGCTTGGTTTGATTGGACGTGTGTGTGGGAGGGGCTTGGTTTGATTGGACGTGTGTGTGGGAGGGGCTTGGTTTGATTGGTCGTGTGTGGGAGGGGCTTGGTTTGATTGGTCGTGTGTGGGAGGGGCTTGGTTTGATTGGTCGTGTGTGGGAGGGGCTTGGTTTGATTGGACGTGTGTGGGAGGGGCTTGGTTTGATTGGACGTGTGTGGGAGGGGCTTGGTTTGATTGGACGTGTGTGGGAGGGGCTTGGTTTGATTGGACGTGTGTGGGAGGGGCTTGGTTTGATTGGACGTGTGTGGTAGGGGCTTGGTTTGATTGGTTGTGTGTGGGAGGGGCTTGGTTTGATTGGTCGTGTGTGTGGGAGGGGCTTGGTTTGATTGGTCGTGTGTGGGAGGGGCTTGGTTTGATTGGACGTGTGTGTGGGAGGGGCTTGGTTTGATTGGACGTGTGTGTGGGAGGGGCTTGGTTTGATTGGACGTGTGTGAGAGGGGCTTGGTTTGATTGGTCGTGTGTGGGAGGGGCTTGGTTTGATTGGTCGTGTGTGGGAGGGGCTTGGTTTGATTGGACGTGTGTGTGGGAGGGGCTTGGTTTGATTGGACGTGTGTGTGGGAGGGGCTTGGTTTGATTGGTCGTGTGTGGGAGGGGCTTGGTTTGATTGGTCGTGTGTGGGAGGGGCTTGGTTTGATTGGACGTGTGTGTGGGAGGGGCTTGGTTTGATTGGACGTGTGTGTGGGAGGGGCTTGGTTTGATTGGTCGTGTGTGGGAGGGGCTTGGTTTGATTGGTCGTGTGTGGGAGGGGCTTGGTTTGATTGGACGTGTGTGGGAGGGGCTTGGTTTGATTGGACGTGTGTGGGAGGGGCTTGGTTTGATTGGACGTGTGTGGGAGGGGCTTGGTTTGATTGGACGTGTGTGGGAGGGGCTTGGTTTGATTGGACGTGTGTGGGAGGGGCTTGGTTTGATTGGACGTGTGTGGGAGGGGCTTGGTTTGATTGGTCGTGTGTGGGAGGGGCTTGGTTTGATTGGACGTGTGTGTGGGAGGGGCTTGGTTTGATTGGACGTGTGTGGGAGGGGCTTGGTTTGATTGGTCGTGTGTGGGAGGGGCTTGGTTTGATTGGACGTGTGTGTGGGAGGGGCTTGGTTTGATTGGTCGTGTGTGGGAGGGGCTTGGTTTGATTGGACGTGTGTGGGAGGGGCTTGGTTTGATTGGACGTGTGTGGGAGGGGCTTGGTTTGATTGGACGTGTGTGGGAGGGGCTTGGTTTGATTGGACGTGTGTGGGAGGGGCTTGGTTTGATTGGTCGTGTGTGGGAGGGGCTTGGTTTGATTGGACGTGTGTGGGAGGGGCTTGGTTTGATTGGACGTGTGTGGGAGGGGCTTGGTTTGATTGGACGTGTGTGGGAGGGGCTTGGTTTGATTGGACGTGTGTGGGAGGGGCTTGGTTTGATTGGACGTGTGTGGGAGGGGCTTGGTTTGATTGGTTGTGTGTGGGAGGGGCTTGGTTTGATTGGTCGTGTGTGTGGGAGGGGCTTGGTTTGATTGGTCGTGTGTGGGAGGGGCTTGGTTTGATTGGACGTGTGTGTGGGAGGGGCTTGGTTTGATTGGACGTGTGTGTGGGAGGGGCTTGGTTTGATTGGACGTGTGTGTGGGAGGGGCTTGGTTTGATTGGACGTGTGTGAGAGGGGCTTGGTTTGATTGGACGTGTGTGAGAGGGGCTTGGTTTGATTGGACGTGTGTGAGAGGGGCTTGGTTTGATTGGACGTGTGTGAGAGGGGCTTGGTTTGATTGGACGTGTGTGAGAGGGGCTTGGTTTGATTGGACGTGTGTGAGAGGGGCTTGGTTTGATTGGACGTGTGTGAGAGGGGCTTGGTTTGATTGGACGTGTGTGAGAGGGGCTTGGTTTGATTGGACGTGTGTGAGAGGGGCTTGGTTTGATTGGACGTGTGTGAGAGGGGCTTGGTTTGATTGGACGTGTGTGAGAGGGGCTTGGTTTGATTGGACGTGTGTGAGAGGGGCTTGGTTTGATTGGACGTGTGTGAGAGGGGCTTGGTTTGATTGGACGTGTGTGAGAGGGGCTTGGTTTGATTGGACGTGTGTGAGAGGGGCTTGGTTTGATTGGACGTGTGTGAGAGGGGCTTGGTTTGATTGGACGTGTGTGAGAGGGGCTTGGTTTTATTGGACGTGTGTGAGAGGGGCTTGGTTTGATTGGTCGTGTGTGTGGGAGGGGCTTGGTTTGATTGGACGTGTGTGAGAGGGGCTTGGTTTGATTGGTCGTGTGTGGGAGGGGCTTGGTTTGATTGGACGTGTGTGTGGGAGGGGCTTGGTTTGATTGGACGTGTGTGGGAGGGGCTTGGTTTGATTGGACGTGTGTGGGAGGGGCTTGGTTTGATTGGACGTGTGTGTGGGAGGGGCTTGGTTTGATTGGACGTGTGTGTGGGAGGGGCTTGGTTTGATTGGACGTGTGTGGGAGGGGCTTGGTTTGATTGGTCGTGTGTGGGAGGGGCTTGGTTTGATTGGACGTGTGTGGGAGGGGCTTGGTTTGATTGGACGTGTGTGGGAGGGGCTTGGTTTGATTGGTCGTGTGTGGGAGGGGCTTGGTTTGATTGGACGTGTGTGGGAGGGGCTTGGTTTGATTGGACGTGTGTGGGAGGGGCTTGGTTTGATTGGACGTGTGTGGGAGGGGCTTGGTTTGATTGGACGTGTGTGGGAGGGGCTTGGTTTGATTGGACGTGTGTGGGAGGGGCTTGGTTTGATTGGTTGTGTGTGGGAGGGGCTTGGTTTGATTGGTCGTGTGTGTGGGAGGGGCTTGGTTTGATTGGTCGTGTGTGGGAGGGGCTTGGTTTGATTGGACGTGTGTGTGGGAGGGGCTTGGTTTGATTGGACGTGTGTGTGGGAGGGGCTTGGTTTGATTGGACGTGTGTGTGGGAGGGGCTTGGTTTGATTGGACGTGTGTGAGAGGGGCTTGGTTTGATTGGACGTGTGTGAGAGGGGCTTGGTTTGATTGGACGTGTGTGAGAGGGGCTTGGTTTGATTGGACGTGTGTGAGAGGGGCTTGGTTTGATTGGACGTGTGTGAGAGGGGCTTGGTTTGATTGGACGTGTGTGAGAGGGGCTTGGTTTGATTGGACGTGTGTGAGAGGGGCTTGGTTTGATTGGACGTGTGTGAGAGGGGCTTGGTTTGATTGGACGTGTGTGAGAGGGGCTTGGTTTGATTGGACGTGTGTGAGAGGGGCTTGGTTTGATTGGACGTGTGTGAGAGGGGCTTGGTTTGATTGGACGTGTGTGAGAGGGGCTTGGTTTGATTGGACGTGTGTGAGAGGGGCTTGGTTTTATTGGACGTGTGTGAGAGGGGCTTGGTTTGATTGGTCGTGTGTGTGGGAGGGGCTTGGTTTGATTGGACGTGTGTGAGAGGGGCTTGGTTTGATTGGTCGTGTGTGGGAGGGGCTTGGTTTGATTGGACGTGTGTGTGGGAGGGGCTTGGTTTGATTGGACGTGTGTGGGAGGGGCTTGGTTTGATTGGACGTGTGTGGGAGGGGCTTGGTTTGATTGGACGTGTGTGTGGGAGGGGCTTGGTTTGATTGGACGTGTGTGTGGGAGGGGCTTGGTTTGATTGGACGTGTGTGTGGGAGGGGCTTGGTTTGATTGGACGTGTGTGTGGGAGGGGCTTGGTTTGATTGGACGTGTGTGTGGGAGGGGCTTGGTTTGATTGGACGTGTGTGTGGGAGGGGCTTGGTTTGATTGGACGTGTGTGGGAGGGGCTTGGTTTGATTGGACGTGTGTGGGAGGGGCTTGGTTTGATTGGACGTGTGTGGGAGGGGCTTGGTTTGATTGGACGTGTGTGGGAGGGGCTTGGTTTGATTGGTCGTGTGTGGGAGGGGCTTGGTTTGATTGGTCGTGTGTGGGAGGGGCTTGGTTTGATTGGTCGTGTGTGGGAGGGGCTTGGTTTGATTGGACGTGTGTGGGAGGGGCTTGGTTTGATTGGACGTGTGTGGGAGGGGCTTGGTTTGATTGGACGTGTGTGGGAGGGGCTTGGTTTGATTGGACGTGTGTGGGAGGGGCTTGGTTTGATTGGACGTGTGTGGGAGGGGCTTGGTTTGATTGGACGTGTGTGGGAGGGGCTTGGTTTGATTGGTTGTGTGTGGGAGGGGCTTGGTTTGATTGGTCGTGTGTGTGGGAGGGGCTTGGTTTGATTGGACGTGTGTGTGGGAGGGGCTTGGTTTGATTGGACGTGTGTGTGGGAGGGGCTTGGTTTGATTGGACGTGTGTGTGGGAGGGGCTTGGTTTGATTGGTCGTGTGTGGGAGGGGCTTGGTTTGATTGGACGTGTGTGAGAGGGGCTTGGTTTGATTGGTCGTGTGTGTGGGAGGGGCTTGGTTTGATTGGACGTGTGTGTGGGAGGGGCTTGGTTTGATTGGTCGTGTGTGAGAGGGGCTTGGTTTGATTGGACGTGTGTGGGAGGGGCTTGGTTTGATTGGACGTGTGTGTGGGAGGGGCTTGGTTTGATTGGACGGGTGTGGGAGGGGCTTGGTTTGATTGGTCGTGTGTGGGAGGGGCTTGGTTTGAGTCGACCTGACAGTGAAGCAGCTTGTAAACGCACCTGAGACGGCTCTGACAGACAGAGGCCTCAGGCCACGGGTCAGTGGTCCACTCCAGGTTTGAACCGTCTCACTCCTCTTTAGCGATGCAGGTTCTCCTGTGGGATCCATCTTTTCTCTCCCACCACATTTTCAAAGGTCATCAAAGGTAACTATGGTAACAGACACAGGTGCAGAGGGCGGAGGTCAGGTGTGTTTGGTGTGTAGCTCTCTGTGTTCACCCTCTCACTCTGCTCACCTTCCTGATCGGCTTCTGTTTGTTTTCTTTTTTTGTGTTGTTTTTCTCTCTGTCCAATCCCCTGCCTCCCATCTGTGGGCCACGCCTCCTTCCCACCCTCATCCAATCAGATGCCCCCAATATCCACCTCCCGCCGCTGGTCTGTCCAAACCCTCCATGACTGGCCGGTACCGAGCTCTGTCCTCCATTCGTGCATTTCTTCTGAGCTCCGCCTCCTTGTTCTGCATGTCTCTGATTGGCTGCCAGCTCCTCCACTAACAGCATCACCTGATTTATGTGTTCTGAATCCAACATGAGCGTTGGGATGCAGCTCCTCTGGAATAACAGCCAGCACAGCAGCCTGTCCACACATGTTCTGTTTCAGTCCCAGGACGCTCGGTTCAGGGGTCCAAACTGTTTCTGTCGGTCACTGGGTTCCCTCCAGATGCAGCACAGATGTTGGCTGACAGTCAGAGGAAGTGAGGAGTTGCGTGTTCGGTCCGTTAGCTTTCAGCACAGCGCTGAGCTGGTGGTTCTGGTCTCCAGCAGCTTCTTCTAAATGAAGAATTCTGAACACATAAGTGATCGTTCTAACGGCGCCACAGTAACCGCCGCCTGACCCCGCCTCCTCTGCCGCCAGCTTTAATGTCCACTAACCTTTAACCGCTGCGGTGAGTTCTGTTCATCCTCAGAACCTTGAACTGTTCGGAGTAATTTGGCTGTTCAAACATGTTGGTGAATGAGATGGAAACTGTTCACAGTGTGAGAGTCCGTCACAGCGAGTTTTCAGCTGCTGAATACACGTCAGAACCAGACTTCTGATGTGTGACGCCCACAGTCTGAGCTGATCTGCCGGCCCGGCTCGGCCCGGCCCGGCCCGGCCCGGCTCTCTGACTCACAGTGTGAACAGGTTCTGCTGGTCCGGACCACAGTTAATCAGTTGGTGCTCTGTCTTTACTGGGCCGGCCGTCTCCTTCCCCCTGTCTGTCTGTCAGAAATCCCGCCGCTTTAAGACGAAGCGGGAAGGCGTGGACTACGGCTGCCGCCCCATCAAACTGGCGGGGAAGGTCATCATCCAGGAGATCTCCTGCCTGTTGCCGGTCCACAAAACTCTGGGAGAGAGCTACATGTGAGACGCACCAACACGCACACACACCTTCTGTTTAAACCTGGAAAACTTGTCCTGATCAGATATCTGAGAATTAAAGGCGCAGCGCAGTTTTTATCTCCGGATGAAAATGAATCGTTTGCATTAAAATCAGCCGACGGCTTGTTGAACCTGTTGAGTTGAAGTGAAACAGTTCTCAGAGTCCTCCTGCTGTGGTCTGGCTTTCCGTAAGATCCAGGGGCGAGATTAACCTCGAAGATACTTCTCGTTGCGTTAAGAATCTCGTGAGCTTTCCAAACTTCTATTTGTGACCTGAGGGGCAGTAATGCAGCTTTTCTATGTCCAGCCTGCCAGAACCTAAAGAAGGAGAAGAAGAAGAGGAGTTCTCACGCCACATGGTGTTTGTCACGCTGAAAAAAAGTATAGGATAGCGCCGCTATCGCTATGGAAACGGCAGGAAACAACGTCTCCCATGAGTCTGAGCAGAGCAACACTAATGATAATATAAGACCTGTCAGGCATGTAAAGAGTTCTAATAAAACATCTCAAAATGCCCGTTCAACCGGGTTAAATAAAAGTCTGTGGGTCCAGTCATGGACTTTGTTATTGTAGTTCTCCTGAAATCTCGGCTCGTTAGTGTACCGTCACTCCCCTTTAAGATCAGAAGGAGCCTGACCATCAGTGCTCTGAACACAAGAGCAGGACTTTAAACTGGATTTAAACTTTAAACTGGATTCTGAAGCTGATGGGAAACCAGTGTAAACTCTAAAGACCTTTTAGATGGTTCTGTTCACTTCAGTGATGTGCTGCTGAAGTCTGGAAGAAACAAATGCATGACTGATCTCCTCCAGCTCAGGAAACAACTGACCGTAGTGTGGGAATAGTCCTGAAGAACGGACCAAACCAGTGACACGCTGGTCGGGGCTCAGAGCCTGACCCATAATATGGGTATAACCCATAGATCTGCTCAGGAGCTGAGATAAGTTCAGGGAACTGAAGGAAACTCCAGCTGAACACGTTCTGAGACCTAAAAGGCTCGAGCAACATAACAGTGATGGGACACTCCTTTGGAGGGTTAATCAAAGGTCATACGAATAATAAAGGGCCTAAAACAGAGCCCTGAGGAACCCCGTACCATAGACTCTGTACAGGTGACACAAATTAAATAAGGCTGAAATGAACCTTAAAGGTAAATTAGAATGTGTCTGATCCCTGAAATCACGCCAGCTTCATGTCAGCCGCGCTGCTTCTTCCTGTTTCAGCCTCAACGTGAACGACATCCAGGAGACGTGTCAGAAGAACGCGGCGGCAGCGCTGGCGGCTGGACGCAGAGACGTGGCCAAGGTTAGCCTCTGATGTTTTACATCTGACCCAGTTTATCACAGCTTTCAGAACCGTGACCCGGCAGCTCACTGTCAGCACCTCCCAGCTGTAGTTAAACTGTTGGTTCTGGTTCTGCAGGTTTGGGCTCTGGCGTCCGCAGCCACCTGTCAGGACCTGAGTCCAGATTCAGACCCGGACACAGAGACTCCGTGGGCCCGACACCCATTTGGACGGCGCCTGCTGGAGACTCTGTGAGCTCTTAGTTTGGTTCTGTCGGGCCAGGTTGGACACGGACCTGCAGGTTCTGATCCGTGTGTCTGTTCCACCCTCCAGGCTGGACCACTACAGCCAGATGAGTGACATTCAAACTCTGGCCATGCTGTGCAGCGTGTTCAGGACTCAGGCTCCGCCTCCAGACTGCTACTCCCTGTACGGACACCATCCGTCTCGCTTCCCGCCGCATCACTCCCGCTACGTAAGTCTCCACCGGCTGCGGGGCACGGGTCGGGATTATCTGGCAGCCAGCAGCGACTCTCTGGCTGTTTCAGTTACTTTAATCCAATCACAGTCATGGTGGGCGGGGCCTCAGTAAAACAGACGGCCTTAAAGCACCGCCCACCACGAGCAGGTCAGCAGCCATTATTCGGATTATTACAGCCATGTGACGTAGCGTATTCCACCTGCAGCCTCCTGCCTCTGATTGGTTGCTGTCACTCATGTGGTTGCATCACAAGCAGTGGGAGGAGCCAGAGGAGGCCCATTGTTCTACAGATGGTGTCTGATGTGTTTTTATTTTATTATTAACCTTTATTTATACAGGTAAAATCTCACTGAGACCCAGGGTCTCATTTGCAAGAGTTTTAGGTTTTAGGCAGCAGCAGAACACAAAGTTACAGATTAACTGAACGGAACAGGAACATATGATCATTAATAATGATAAAATGAAAGAAAAAAGGAGCTAGTTAAGTACAGAACATGTGCAGACCCCCCCTGACTGTCTCACCAGCCTTCCTACAAGTCCTCTGGTGAAATAAAAGTGGACAGCTTCAGTTCCATGTTACAGGCGCAGCATCAGCAGTTCAGTACAGACTGAGGGGAAATGTGATGAAATCCAGGACCGGAGGCTGTGATCAGACTGTTTCTGTGTAAAGTCTGTGGACAAATAGGAGGGCAGGAGTCCAATGATGGATCCGTAGATAAACAGATACCAGTGGCTGGTTCTGGAAAGTGAAGAGCAGTCAGTGAGAGAGTCCAAAGTGCAGTGATGTGTGAGGGCTTTACAGCCAGTTCTGAACCTCAGAGATCCGTGATATGGGATGTAGGCATTCATATAAACAGCATCACCATAATCCAGGAGTGGCTGCAACAATACGTTTTCTGGCATTAAAAGAAAAGTTTAAACTGTTCCTGTCAGAGCAGAGAAACCGTTTACAGGAAGTGATGTCATGTGTGTCTCAGCCCAGCTACACATCCAGCTCCCTCACCTCGGGCTCCTGCTCCAGCACCTCGGACTCCATCACCCCCAGCACCTGGAGCACCGGTGAGACTACAGCGCCGCCGCCTGCTGTGTGGATGTTTCCATTTCCTGCTGAACAGCTCACTTCCTGTCGTTTTCAGTCAGAGACGGCGAGCACGCCAACCCCTGGGGCGAATCCTCCCCTGACGACTACCGCTACAGCAGCCAGGGCTACACAGATCCTCGGGAGCGGGAGCGAGAGCAGCACGACATGAACAAGAGGTGAGGAAGCTCCCCCTCCCAGACAGGTGGGGTTTGTTTTCTGATGTCACTGTGATGTCACTTCCTGGTTGTGTGCAGGCTGCTGGACCCGGCCAACACGCTGCAGTTTGATGACTTTAAGAAGTGTTACGGTGAGATTTTGTACCGCTGGGGTCTGAGGGACAAGCGAGCCGACGTGCTGAAGTTCGCCTCCTGCCCGCCGGAGCCTCACAAAGGCATCGGTACGATGCTCGCCACGACCTGAACGCCATGTCATGGAAGCTGAACAGCATCTCACTGAGCTGACATCACGGTCTCTCTCCACAGAGTTTGGCGTGTACTGCTGTCACTGTCGCAGTCAGGCCCGCGGCACTCAGTGCGCCGTCTGCAAGCGCCTGACCTTTCAGTGTGCCATCTGCCACGTGGCGGTCCGAGGCTCGTCCAACTTCTGCCTGAGCTGCGGTCACGGCGGACACACCAGTCACATGATGGACTGGTTCCGGCGGCAGGACGAGTGTCCGGCGGGCTGCGGCTGCCACTGCCTGCTGCAGAGCACCTTCTGATGGCCGCCGCCGCACGCGCTGACGGGAGGCAACAGCGAGACGTGAAGATGGAAATGTAGAAAACATTAAAGACGAAGTTTATTATTTATTTTCACTTGTCTTTCTGTTCATGGAATAATAATCAGCAGCTCTTTAGTCCATAAAAATATGCTGAAGTCGGACTAATAATCAGAATCTGTTCCTTTTATATTTCTAAAACAAACGCACTTCCTGTCAGATGATGATGCATCATGTGATCATGGCGGCTGCCCTGCTGGAGAAAGGTCGTAACCGTGGTAACAAGAAGTGGCCGCTTCGCTGTTCTTGGACAGAAGTTATTTTTTAATCCAGACTAAACTGACTGATTGATCCACTTCTGATCCGTCGTGCGAGCGGCGGCTGCGGCTGCGGCGGCTGTGGCGGCGGCGGCTCTGTTCTGCAGGGTTCGTGCCGCTGACAGGAAGTCACATGACAGGCGGCAGCTGCGGTCGGTATCTGGAGGGAGTTCTGAGTCGACAGAAGACGCAGCGAGTCAGCAGGTCAGAGGTCAGCAGGCGGCACACTGGAAACGGCTTCCCGCACTCCTCACACTGAAAACACACACACACGCACGCCATGACCACCACCGACAGGCTGAAGGAGCGGTTCGCTGTTTTCAGGTCGTTTCTGGGCGAGTTAAAGTGAAAGAACAACGATCAGTGGATCTGAAAGCAGAATCAGACCCTGGAGTCGGTGTCGTTACGTCACTTCCTGTTATCCCACATCACTTCCTGTTATCCCACATCACTTCCTGTTGTCCCACATCACTTCCTGTTATCCCACATCACTTCCTGTTGTCCCACATCACTTCCTGTTATCCCACATCACTTCCTGTTGTCCCACATCACTTCCTGTTATCCCACATCACTTCCTGTTATCCCACATAATTTCCTGTTATCCCACATCACTTCCTGTTGTCCCACATCACTTCCTGTTATCCCACATCACTTCCTGTTGTCCCACATCACTTCCTGTTATCCCACATCACTTCCTGTTGTCCCACATCATTTCCTGTTATCCCACATCATTTCCTGTTATCCCACATCACTTCCTGTTGTCCCACATCACTTCATGTTGTCCCACATCATTTCCTGTTATCCCACATCACTTCCTGTTGTCCCACATCACTTCCTGTTATCCCACATCACTTCCTGTTGTCCCACATCACTTCCTGTTGCCCCACATCACTTCCTGTTGCCCCACATCACTTCCTGTTATCCCACATCACTTCCTGTTGTCCCACATCACTTCCTGTTATCCCACATCACTTCCTGTTGCCCCACATCACTTCCTGTTATCCCACATCACTTCCTGTTGTCCCACATCACTTCCTGTTATCCCACATCACTTCCTGTTGTCCCACATACTTCCTGTTGCCCCACATCACTTCCTGTTATCCCACATCACTTCCTGTTATCCCACATCACTTCCTGTTGCCCCACATCACTTCCTGTTATCCCACATCACTTCCTGTTGTCCCACATCACTTCCTGTTATCCCACATCATTTCCTGTTATCCCACATCACTTCCTGTTGTCCCACATCACTTCCTGTTATCCCACATCACTTCCTGTTATCCCACATCACTTCCTGTTGCCCCACATCACTTCCTGTTGCCCCACATCACTTCCTGTTGCCCCACATCACTTCCTGTTGTCCCACATCACTTCCTGTTGTCCCACATCACTTCCTGTTGTCCCACATCACTTCCTGTTGTCCCACATCACTTCCTGTTATCCCACATCACTTCCTGTTGCCCCACATCACTTCCTGTTATCCCACATCACTTCCTGTTATCCCACATCACTTCCTGTTATCCCACATCACTTCCTGTTGTCCCACATCACTTCCTGTTATCCCACATCACTTCCTGTTGTCCCACATACTTCCTGTTGCCCCACATCACTTCCTGTTATCCCACATCACTTCCTGTTATCCCACATCACTTCCTGTTGCCCCACATAACTTCCTGTTATCCCACATCACTTCCTGTTGTCCCACATCACTTCCTGTTATCCCACATCACTTCCTGTTGTCCCACATCACTTCCTGTTGTCCCACATCACTTCCTCTTGTCCCACATCACTTCCTGTTATCCCACATCACTTCCTGTTGTCCCACATCACTTCCTGTTGTCCCACATCACTTCCTGTTGTCCCACATCACTTCCTGTTATCCCACATTCAGACTAAAGTCTGGTCACATGATGCAGGAGGACTCCCACCTTCAGGATGTGGACTCCCGTTCCTTCTGTCCTGTTCCTCTGCAGAACCTCCGGGATCTCCTCCACGTTCCCGATGTTCCAGAACCGAACGGTCCCGTCCTGCAGAGAGGAGACCAGAGTCAGAACCGGGTCAGCAAACAGGGTTTCATCTGGATCTGAGGACTGCAGCAGGCTGACGGCCAGTCCTGGTACTGTCAGTCCTGGCTGTGAGCCAACGGGTCGCCTGAAGGAGGGAAGAGGCTGCGGCTTCTTCTAAAGAATCACCAACAGCTTTAAAGCTCTGACAGAGAGCACAGAACTCTGGACACATGAAGCAGCAGCTGGGTCCTGTTCGCTGGTCCTCATCAGAAGTGTGAGTCTAAAACACGAGGAGAAGAGTCAAAGATGTACAGCTGTGACTTTCAGGGCCTTGAAAAGCTCATCATCCAGGCCCAGTCAGGAGTTCTGCTTCCCCCTCCAGAGGGGAACAGATTTCACCAAACTCCTCCTAACTCCAGCTGCCTCCACAGGAACCATTTACAGGCTGACCAACCTCAACAGAACTCCATCTTCAGACTCACTGCTTCACCCCAGGCTGCTGGGGCCCAGAACACGGCCAGTCCACGAAGAACCGGGCCTTTATGGGCCTCCTGCAGGTGGCGTGGCCACAGGAGAAGAAGTAAATCCAGAAACTGAAGCCTCACAGAGATGGGCCTCTTCTGAAAGAAGAATCAGATTAAAAACCTTTAAGGTTTTGACTGTAAAACAGAACCTTGGAGGAGGAGACCACCAGCTTCCTGTCGGCGCTCAGAGTCACGTCTGTCACCCAATCGCTGTGGCCCTGAGACGACAAAAGAACAGATGAGCCGCGCCTCCAGAACCGTCAGGGAATCGGCTTCAGTCAGCAGCTCACCTTCAGGACCAGAGTGGGGCAGAGCGAGGTCACGTCCCAGAGTGCAACAGTCCTGTCGTAGGAGCCCGACACCAGCAGGCCGCCTGCGGGACGCATCACATGATACAGCTGTGGTCACGGCTGAAGGTAGAACAAGAAGAAGAAGAAACCACGGGCTGAAGGTAGAACAAGAAGAAGAAGAAACCACGGGCTGGAGGTAGAACAAGAAGAAGAAGAAACCACGGGCTGAAGGTAGAACAAGAAGAAGAAGAAACCACAGGCTGAAGGTAGAACAAGAAGAAGAAGAAACCACGGGCTGAAGGTAGAACAAGAAGAAGAAGAAACCACGGGCTGGAGGTAGAACAAGAAGAAGAAGAAACCACGGGCTGAAGGTAGAACAAGAAGAAGAAGAAACCACAGGCTGAAGGTAGAACAAGAAGAAGAAGAAGAAGAAACCACAGGCTGAAGGTAGAACAAGAAGAAGAAGAAACCACAGGCTGAAGGTAGAACAAGAAGAAGAAGAAGAAGAAACCACAGGCTGAAGGTAGAACAAGAAGAAGAAGAAACCACAGGCTGAAGGTAGAACAAGAAGAAGAAGAAACCACAGGCTGAAGGTAGAACAAGAAGAAGAAGAAACCACAGGCTGAAGGTAGAACAAGAAGAAGAAGAAACCACAGGCTGGAGGTAGAACAAGAAGAAGAAGAAACCACAGGCTGAAGGTAGAACAAGAAGAAGAAGAAACCACAGGCTGAAGGTAGAACAAGAAGAAGAAGAAACCACAGGCTGAAGGTAGAACAAGAAGAAGAAGAAACCACAGGCTGGAGGTAGAACAAGAAGAAGAAGAAACCACGGGCTGAAGGTAGAACAAGAAGAAGAAGAAACCACGGGCTGAAGGTAGAACAAGAAGAAGAAGAAACCACAGGCTGAAGGTAGAACAAGAAGAAGAAGAAACCACAGGCTGGAGGTAGAACAAGAAGAAGAAGAAGAAGAAACCACAGGCTGAAGGTAGAACAAGAAGAAGAAGAAACCACAGGCTGGAGGTAGAACAAGAAGAAGAAGAAAGTACGGGCTGGAGGTAGAACAAGAAGAAGAAGAAACCACAGGCTGGAGGTAGAACAAGAAGAAGAAGAAACCACGGGCTGAAGGTAGAACAAGAAGAAGAAGAAACCACGGGCTGAAGGTAGAACAAGAAGAAGAAGAAACCACGGGCTGAAGGTAGAACAAGAAGAAGAAGAAACCACGGGCTGGAGGTAGAACAAGAAGAAGAAGAAACCACAGGCTGGAGGTAGAACAAGAAGAAGAAGAAACCACGGGCTGGAGGTAGAACAAGAAGAAGAAGAAACCACGGGCTGAAGGTAGAACAAGAAGAAGAAGAAACCACGGGCTGGAGGTAGAACAAGAAGAAGAAGAAACCACAGGCTGGAGGTAGAACAAGAAGAAGAAGAAACCACGGGCTGGAGGAGTCAGAGCTGCAGCTTCTAACAGCCGGTCCAACAGTGTGTTCAGAACCTGTTCAGAACCTTCCTAACGGAGTTAATAACTAACCTAACCCTCCTGCAGTCGTCACATCTGCTTTACACTCGGCTCCACTTTTATCTCAAATCAGTTTCTTTTCTGCTTCATTTTCTCTCGAAGCTTCAGCTTTTGTCTTTATGATCAAACTCGTGTTTCTGTTTTTATGCATTTGGCAGACGCTTCTATCCAGAGCGGCTTACAGGTAGGGTAAGGGGGGGCTCTGAGGCCTGAGGTCACATGACGCCTCACAGCTGCTGAGGTCACAGCTGCTGAGGTCACATGACGCCTCACAGCTGCTGAGGTCACATGACGCCTCACAGCTGCTGAGGTCACATGACGCCTCACAGCTGCTGAGGTCACATGACGCCTCACAGCTGCTGAGGTCACAGCTGCTGAGGTCACATGACGCCTCACAGCTGCTGAGGTCACAGCTGCTGAGGTCACATGACGCCTCACAGCTGCTGAGGTCACATGACGCCTCACAGCTGCTGAGGTCACAGCTGCTGAGGTCACATGACGCCTCACAGCTGCTGAGGTCACAGCTGCTGAGGTCACATGACGCCTCACAGCTGCTGAGGTCACATGACGCCTCACAGCTGCTGAGGTCACATGACGCCTCACAGCTGCTGAGGTCACATGACGCCTCACAGCTGCTGAGGTCACAGCTGCTGAGGTCACATGACGCCTCACAGCTGCTGAGGTCACAGCTGCTGAGGTCACATGACGCCTCACAGCTGCTGAGGTCACAGCTGCTGAGGTCACAGCTGCTGAGGTCACAGCTGCTGAGGTCACATGACGCCTCACAGCTGCTGAGGTCACAGCTGCTGAGGTCACATGACGCCTCACAGCTGCTGAGGTCACAGCTGCTGAGGTCACATGACGCCTCACAGCTGCTGAGGTCACAGCTGCTGAGGTCACATGACGCCTCACAGCTGCTGAGGTCACATGACGCCTCACCGTCAGCAGAGAAGCAGCAGCAGCTCACGCTGCCTTCATGGCCGCGGCGCAGCGTCGTCCCACCCTGAGACCGGAACTGCAGGTCCCACAACTTCAGGGTCCTATCCCACGATGCCGTGCACAGGAAGTGCCCGTTGCTTGTGAAGCAGCAGTCAGACACAACGTTGCCATGGTTACTGAGAGTGAAAGAAGAAGACAGAAATCATATTGTTGCTTTCCTTAATAAACATGATAAACGGAGCTGAGGAAGCCTCTGACTGAACTCAGCAGAGGACGGTTCTTTAGGTTCATTAACTGCAACATTCAGCTCCACAGCAGTCCTGGGGCGCAGCTCTGAGGCTCCACCTCTTCCAGGGTTTGGCTTGTTTAAGGTGAAGTGATTATTCCCACAAAGGGGTCCATCAGCTGCCTGCAGCCAGCCTCTTCTCCATCGCTGATTCACCCAATAACTGCAGGTCATCTGAGTGTTTCTGGAGGATGTGGTGTAGCTCCTGGAAGTGTTTCTGGAGTCTGTGCTGTAGCTCCTGGAAGTGTTTCTGGAGTCTGTGGTGTAGCTACTGGAAGTGTTTCTGGAGGCTGTGGTGTAGCTACTGGAAGTGTTTCTGGAGGCTGTGGTGTAGCTACTGGAAGTGTTTCTGGAGGCTGTGGTGTAGCTACTGGAAGTGTTTCTGGAGGCTGTGGTGTAGCTACTGGAAGTGTTTCTGGAGGCTGTGGTGTAGCTACTGGAAGTGTTTCTGGAGGCTGTGGTGTAGCTACTGGAAGTGTTTCTGGAGGCTGTGGTGTAGCTACTGGAAGTGTTTCTGGAGGCTGTGGTGTAGCTACTGGAAGTGTTTCTGGAGGCTGTGGTGTAGCTACTGGAAGTGTTTCTGGAGTCTGTGGTGTAGCTACTGGAAGTGTTTCTGGAGGCTGTGGTGTAGCTACTGGAAGTGTTTCTGGAGGCTGTGGTGTAGCTACTGGAAGTGTTTCTGGAGGCTGTGGTGTAGCTTCTGGAAGTGTTTCTGGAGGCTGTGGTGTAGCTACTGGAAGTGTTTCTGGAGGCTGTGGTGTAGCTACTGGAAGTGTTTCTGGAAGCTGTGGTGTAGCTCCTGGAAGTGTTTCTGGAGTCTGTGGTGTAGCTCCTGGAAGTGTTTCTGGAGTCTGTGGTGTAGCTACTGGAAGTGTTTCTGGAGTCTGTGGTGTAGCTACTGGAAGTGTTTCTGGAGGCTGTGGTGTAGCTACTGGAAGTGTTTCTGGAAGCTGTGGTGTAGCTCCTGGAAGTGTTTCTGGAGGCTGTGGTGTAGCTACTGGAAGTGTTTCTGGAGGCTGTGGTGTAGCTCCTGGAAGTGTTTCTGGAGGCTGTGGTGTAGCTACTGGAAGTGTTTCTGGAGGCTGTGGTGTAGCTACTGGAAGTGTTTCTGGAGGCTGTGGTGTAGCTACTGGAAGTGTTTCTGGAGGCTGTGGTGTAGCTACTGGAAGTGTTTCTGGAGTCTGTGGTGTAGCTACTGGAAGTGTTTCTGGAGTCTGTGGTGTAGCTACTGGAAGTGTTTCTGGAGTCTGTGGTGTAGCTCCTGGAAGTGTTTCTGGAGTCTGTGGTGTAGCTCCTGGAAGTGTTTCTGGAGGCTGTGGTGTAGCTCCTGGAAGTGTTTCTGGAGTCTGTGGTGTAGCTCCTGGAAGTGTTTCTGGAGGCTGTGGTGTAGCTACTGGAAGTGTTTCTGGAGGCTGTGGTGTAGCTACTGGAAGTGTTTCTGGAGTCTGTGGTGTAGCTCCTGGAAGTGTTTCTGGAGTCTGTGGTGTAGCTCCTGGAAGTGTTTCTGGAGGCTGTGGTGTAGCTACTGGAAGTGTTTCTGGAGGCTGTGGTGTAGCTTCTGGAAGTGTTTCTGGAGGCTGTGGTGTAGCTACTGGAAGTGTTTCTGGAGGCTGTGGTGTAGCTACTGGAAGTGTTTCTGGAGGCTGTGGTGTAGCTACTGGAAGTGTTTCTGGAGGCTGTGGTGTAGCTACTGGAAGTGTTTCTGGAGGCTGTGGTGTAGCTTCTGGAAGTGTTTCTGGAGGCTGTGGTGTAGCTTCTGGAAGTGTTTCTGGAGGCTGTGGTGTAGCTCCTGGAAGTGTTTCTGGAGGCTGTGGTGTAGCTACTGGAAGTGTTTCTGGAGGCTGTGGTGTAGCTTCTGGAAGTGTTTCTGGAGGCTGTGGTGTAGCTCCTGGAAGTGTTTCTGGAGGCTGTGGTGTAGCTACTGGAAGTGTTTCTGGAGGCTGTGGTGTAGCTACTGGAAGTGTTTCTGGAGGCTGTGGTGTAGCTACTGGAAGTGTTTCTGGAGGCTGTGGTGTAGCTTCTGGAAGTGTTTCTGGAGGCTGTGGTGTAGCTACTGGAAGTGTTTCTGGAGGCTGTGGTGTAGCTACTGGAAGTGTTTCTGGAAGCTGTGGTGTAGCTCCTGGAAGTGTTTCTGGAGTCTGTGGTGTAGCTCCTGGAAGTGTTTCTGGAGTCTGTGGTGTAGCTACTGGAAGTGTTTCTGGAGTCTGTGGTGTAGCTACTGGAAGTGTTTCTGGAGGCTGTGGTGTAGCTACTGGAAGTGTTTCTGGAAGCTGTGGTGTAGCTCCTGGAAGTGTTTCTGGAGGCTGTGGTGTAGCTACTGGAAGTGTTTCTGGAGGCTGTGGTGTAGCTCCTGGAAGTGTTTCTGGAGGCTGTGGTGTAGCTACTGGAAGTGTTTCTGGAGGCTGTGGTGTAGCTACTGGAAGTGTTTCTGGAGGCTGTGGTGTAGCTACTGGAAGTGTTTCTGGAGGCTGTGGTGTAGCTACTGGAAGTGTTTCTGGAGTCTGTGGTGTAGCTACTGGAAGTGTTTCTGGAGTCTGTGGTGTAGCTACTGGAAGTGTTTCTGGAGTCTGTGGTGTAGCTCCTGGAAGTGTTTCTGGAGTCTGTGGTGTAGCTCCTGGAAGTGTTTCTGGAGGCTGTGGTGTAGCTACTGGAAGTGTTTCTGGAGGCTGTGGTGTAGCTACTGGAAGTCTGATGCTTTCATCGCTCTGCTGCCATTTATCATTTCCTCACATTTATCGTTTACCAAACAAACGATTTGAAGGTGGCGGCGGCATCTTCAGCAGTAAAACCCGTATTTTCATTCAGGCTGCTGACTGCTTCCCTCCAGCTCCTTCTCCTCTTCTTCTTCTTCTTCTTCTTCTTCTTCTTCAGGTTCTGGCAGGCTGGACGTAGCAAAGCTGCATTACTGCCCCCTCAGGTCACAAATAGAAGTTTGGAAAGCTCACAAATCTCACGAGATCTCGTCACACCCCATCAAATACCCCTGAATTCCTTCTTAAAAGTGACCGACTGTTGCATCGTAAACCCTGTCACTGTCCGAGGAGCCGGGCCCCGAGGAGCCGGGCCCCGAGGAGCCGGGCCCCGAGGAGCCGGGCCCCGAGGAACACCAATCCCGGGACGATAAGCAGACAGTCGTGGGTCCTGAGAGGTGTTAACCTGCTTATTAAAGTCAGCCGATAACAGACTTTTATGATGTGGGATGTCCGGGCCACTGCTCTGAGGGCAGATGGGCGAGATAACAAAGCAGGAAGTCTTCCACAGCACCAGAACTTTCTCCTGACTCCCAAAAGAAGATATGAGCTATGAAATAAGACAAAGGAGTATAAATAATTAAAACCATGAGGTGTCTTCAGTTTTCTCTGAACAGAACTGAGTCTCCTGCTGTGATGTCAGAGCTCCTCAGAGTCTTTGAATCAAACAAACGGCGGCGTGACGGGAGAAAAGGATCAAGTGGAAACAAAGAAAGAACAGCAGCTCCGGTTCACCTGTCCACGGAGACGGTGGTTTTCTGAGCCTGCAGGTCCCACAGTTTGATGCTCCGGTCTGCAGAAACCGTGGCGACCCGTCGGTTCTGAGGGTCGAACTTACACCTTGTGACGGTGGAGCGGTGCTGATCTGGAGGGGAGGGGTCACAGTCTCATTAATCTCATTAACTAATTAAAGCTGAGCTGTGCGGCGGGTGGCGTACCGCTGAGGTGGTGCAGCGTCCGGCCGCTGCTGGCGTCGCAGATGGAGACGCTGTTCTGAGGGTCCGAGGCACAAACCAGCAGCCGGCCGTCAGGCGAGGAGCTGCAGGACGTCAGCAGGCCGGCCAGCCTGGACTCCCACTGCACAGATCAGAGTTAAAGCCACAGAGAGCAGAGCATCATGGAGCCGCTCACATTCCTGTCCCAGCACTTAGCTTCTTATCCTTACCCCAGATACAGAAACACTGAGGAGCATCTGCCTCCTGGAGATAAGGTGTTCAGGTGGGATGCATGAATGGTTTAAAGTGGAACAGATCCACCGGCTGTGCGGGAGCAGAGTCAGCAAAGCTCTGAGCAGCTGCTTCTCCAACGGTTCTGGTACCACAGCTGGTTCTGAAGTGTGCTGCACGAGTGTGTTTAGGTCCGTGGAAGAAGGGCAGAACTTACCAGAGCGTGTCCCGTCTCCATGTCCCAGGCCACCATCTTCTTATCCCAGGACACCGTGACCATCCTGACGCACGTGCACACACACGTGCACACACACACACACACACACACGCACACACACACACACACACACACGCACACACACACACACACTTTGTCTGATTCTGTTAGGAACTCCGGTTCTGAACAGCAGGAAGGACCACGCCACGGTTTGATAAAGACTTCTGGAGTAAAGGGCCTTGAAGTGTTCTGATTGGCTCATCTGGGCTGGGGGAGAAGGAGACTTTGGACCCGCCCAGGTGTAAAAAGGAGTGGGCGTGGCCCTGCTGCTGAACAGGTGACCTTCATTTTTATTTCCTGCCCACAGAAGGTTTCAGATAAAAAGCTTTGGCTGAACGTCACATTCATGGTTTCCTTCTAAAGTGTTCCAGAGTGAAGCTGCAGGTGTGACCCGGGCCCGTGTGACCCGGCCCCGTGTGACCCGGCCCCGTGTGACCCGGTTCAGTGTGACCCGGCCCAGTGTGACCCGGCCCCGTGTGACCCGGCCCCGTGTGACCCGGCCCGGTGTGACCCGGCCCGGTGTGACCCGGCCCCGTGTGACCCGGTTCAGTGTGACCCGGCCCAGTGTGACCCGGCCCGGTGTGACCCGGTTCAGTGTGACCCGGCCCGGTGTGACCCGGCCCGGTGTGACCCGGCCCGGTGTGACCCGGCCCCGTGTGACCCGGCCCGGTGTGACCCACCTGTTGGTGCCGGGGATCAGAGCGCACTCACTGACGGTTTTACTGTGAACGCCATCAAACGTCCTCAGAGGCCGGCAGCTGTCCACATCCTGCAGGGGTCAGAGGTCAACAGAAAGAGCACATGACATCAGCCCAACACACACTCATGGCTGTGCACGTGCACGTGCTCAGTGTGCACGGGTTACCCAGAGGATGGCGGAGCCGTCTGAGGAGCAGCTCAGGATGCAGCGCTCGCTGCAGCAGAGTCGCGCCGCAGTGACGGCGACGCCGTGCGCTTGCAGCACCTTCACTGGAACCTGTGCACAGCAACACGCCTCATCAGAACCAGAACCAGAACCAGAACCACAGAGTCACATCCCGCACCTGCTGAAAACCCCCCCCTCAGGGTCCTGGAACAGTTTCCTCACAGCTCTTTACCGTTCAGTTCAGAACAAATCAATCTGCTTTGGAGCCCGTATCTATAGTAACCGCAGATCTCTGTACAGCTGAGATCATTTATGGACCAGGACAGTGTTTCTGTAACAGAACCACTGTGAAGAACTGGAGGTGTCCCACAGGGCTCGGTCCTGGACTCACCTCTGCACACTGTGTGTTTCAGAGGAAAGTTTCCCTCACAGTAAATGTTACTCCCTGTAACTTTCAATCTGCTTTAAATCCTTTATCTAACTTTCCAAACATTTTCAGATGATTTTCAGTTGAAGCTGAACTTTGTCGCTATTCCAGCTGTTTGAATTAATAGTATTTTAAATCAAATCTGTAGTTTTATGATTATGCAACGTTTTCAGCAACAGACGCACGGTCCGAGTTCACCTGAACTAACCGTGGAGTCTTACCTGAGACTCCCAGCTGCTCCCTCCACCTGCGCCGCCCTCCTGCTCCTCTTCCTCCTCTTTCTCCTCCTCCTCCTGCTCCTCCTCTCCTGGATGTTCTTCCACCGAAAGAGGATCCAACGTTTTTGTCGCCATCTCAGAAACTTTCGCTAAAAACTCGTAAAGCGCGTCCGCTTCTTGTCGGCTGTGACGGTTTCTATGACAACTGTGGGAGTTCTGTGATGCCTTCAGGCGCCGTGGGATAAAAGAAGAAACGAGTGTTTTCTCTTGAAGGTTCGAGGACAAATTTTAAGTGAATAATGTCACAAATCCTCAGTTCCTCTTTGATCTTTAAATCTGAATGAAATAAAACTCAGAGTTTCTAAGTATTCAACAGGGTTTTGTTGATATTCTCGATTCTATTTAAAGTTTCTGTTTTCCTACGAACTTCGTGTGTGCCTGAAATCAGCAGAGGTGACTACTTCCTGTAAATTGATAGCCGGCTTCCGCTCTGTGGAGCAGAGCCGACACTTCACCTACAATACAATAAAAAGTAAATTTATCATTAAACATTCAAACCTCTAACCAGAAAAGACTGCAAATATATGTCGATTAAGAAAATGACAGTAAACAATGTCAAAGAGAAAAAGTTTACCCTATTAGGTGTCACAAGATCAAAATGATTCCAGACAGGGGAAAAGTTCTTGGTTGTAACAAGAACACCCACCAATCAGAAGGTCGGTGGTTCGACTCTGGCTTCCCCAGGATACATGTCGAAGAGTCCTTGGGCAAAACACTGAACCCCACGTTGCTCCCCCAGTGTATCATTGGGGGTATGAATGTGTGTGAATGCTTAGAAAGCACGTAGTTATATCCTAAGACGTGCTGTATGAATGTGTGTGGGGTGAATGCGGCATGTAGTGAAGCGCTTTGAGAGGTCAGCTAGAAAAGCGCTGTACAAGTCCATTTACCATTTACCTTCAGAGACTTGTGAGGAGCTGGACTACAGCTTCAGTAAATTATGTGAGCATTCACCAAACTTATGCTAAGAATAGCATAACTTTCTTGATCTGTGGGGAAAGAGTTAGGTCTTCATTCTTTGATCTGCAGTGTCAACGCACCCCATGAATGAATTATAATCATCAACCCACACAGGTGTATTTATTCATCTGTACCCACTGGTAGTGTGTTTTGTCCTGATGCGTTTTTTGGATTTCACTGACAGTTACATCAGACCACTGGTGAAATCTTGAATGTGGCTTGATTTCATGGGAGGCTAAAAACTGGTGGGCATAACGAGTTGTTTCTACAGTCAATAAATTCCAGAAATCATCATTTATAAAAAATGCGCTCCTGTCCTCCATCAAGTGCGCCAACGCGCTCCGGTCAGTGAACAGACAGCATGGCTGCGGCTGCATGACCTGCGCCGCTACGTTCTCCCCCAGCTCTCCCACTGACACTTCCACCACGTCTGACATGGCCATCAGATTTGTCAAGCTACTGGCTTTGCGATCGCGGACACTTTGTGAAGGCACCGTGTCAGAAAGCACAGCGTTCACATGGCGACCGAACACCCACATTACTCCCAGCCTCGTTCCCTCCAGTACTACCATCCCTGCTAACTCCTCGATGCAAACTTCGACCCGTGAAACATTTTCCTCACCACCAACATTAGTGGGCAAAGGATCTGAAGTTGGTGTTTGGTGCAGGGAAACACTTTGTCCAAGTGTTAGGGTTAGGCCACGAGCCCCGGGACCAGCTAACAGCTGACCGTCATCTTCTGAAGGTAGATTTTCCCCTTCAGAATCAGGATTATCGAATAGAAGACCCAGTGCTTCTTTGCAGGTAAACTTTTTAGTGGACATTGCGCGATTATTGGAAAAAAATATTCGCTAATGCTGCCTATATCGCTCTGCTGCTGCAGCTCAATGAATACTCGCTCGGTGAAGAACTCGTACTGATTCAACTTGCTGTAGCTCAAAAAAATTGCATTGAAGGATGCATCATACACCAGAGGTCCAGAAGAGTTCAGTAATACTTCTTTGTATGGAAACACACTTCTGTGTGTGAGAAGTTCTGTGGCTGAGCAGGAAGATGTTGCATGGGTGGCTGCGCTAAATATTCTTTCAGCAGATGTTCATCAGCAGACAGATGTTAACCTACGCAACATCAGCCACTATCAAGTGTTTCATAGACTTATTACAGTAATAAGGTGAGAGTGATCAGAGTAAAGTAATGTGATTACTTTAAAAAATATTACTGTAATCTGATTACTTTTAAAAATATTACTGTAATCTGATTACTTTTAAAAATATTACTGTAATCTGATTACTTTTTAAAAATATTACTGTAATCTGATTACTTTAAAAAATATTACTGTAATCTGATTACTTTTAAAAATATTACTGTAATCTGATTACCTTTAAAAATATTACTGTAATCTGATTACTTTTAAAAATACTACTGTAATCTGATTACTTTTAAAAAATATTACTGTAATCTGATTACTTTAAAAAATATTACTGTAATCCGATTACTTTTAAAAAATATTACTGTAATCTGATTACTTTTAAAAATACTACTGTAATCTGATTACTTTAAAAATATTACTGTAATCTGATTACTTTTAAAAATACTACTGTAATCTGATTACTTTTAAAAATATTACTGTAATCTGATTACTTTTTAAAAATATTACTGTAATCTGATTACTTTAAAAAATATTACTGTAATCTGATTACTTTAAAAAAATATTACTTTAATCTGATTACTTTTAAAAATATTACTGTAATCTGATTACTTTAAAAATATTACTGTAATATGATTACTTTTGAAAGATTACTGTAATCTGATTACTTAAAAAATATTACTGTAATCTGATTACTTTTTAAAAATATTACTGTAATCTGATTATTTTAAAAAATATTACTGTAATCTGATTACTTTTAAAAAATATTACTGTAATCTGATTACTTTTAAAAATATTACTGTAATCTGATTACTTTTTAAAAATATTACTGTAATCTGATTACTTTAAAAAATATTACTGTAATATGATTACTTTTGAAAGATTACTGTAATCTGATTACTTTTAAAAATATTACTGTAATCTGATTACTTTAAAAAATATTACTGTAATCTGATTACTTTTAATTTTTTTACTGTAATCTGATTACTTTTAAAAATATTACTGTAATCTGATTACTTTTAAAAATATTACTGTAATCTGATCACTTTTTAAAAATATTACTGTAATCTGATTACTTTTAAAAATTATTACTGTAATCTGATTACTTTAAAAATATTACTGTAATATGATTACTTTTGAAAGATTACTGTAATCTGATTACTTAAAAAATATTACTGTAATCTGATTACTTTTTAAAAATATTACTGTAATCTGATTATTTTAAAAAATATTACTGTAATCTGATTACTTTTAAAAAATATTACTGTAATCTGATTACTTTTAAAAATATTACTGTAATCTGATTACTTTTTAAAAATATTACTGTAATCTGATTACTTTAAAAAATATTACTGTAATATGATTACTTTTGAAAGATTACTGTAATCTGATTACCTCCTTCATGAAAATGTTTCATATTTTCAACGTTATTTTCAACACTGGGATTTCTGTTGTGTTAAAATGTAGTTGGAATTTTTCCTTACTGACCGAGTTAAGAAGTTTCAGCCTGGATTTATCTGCGAGCCAGATACAGTCATGAGAAGAGCTGCATCTGGAAGGCCAAAGATATTTAGCTGCGCTCTGATTGGTCGGTCTATACTCTCACTCTGATTGGCTGATCTTTAGTACAAGAAGTGCAGGAAGACTTGTTGAGCTTTTTTCAGTAGTTGTTTCTAAGTCATCACTGATGTGTTTTCAGCCCAGTAACTCTGCTGGGTCTCCTGAAAACGGTCGCTGCGTTGGCCGGGAATCGAACTCCGGTCAACTGCTTGGAAGGCAGCTAAACTCACCACTATACCACCAACGCTGTGGTGCAACACATCTGGCCCATCTGGAGTGAGTCCGACAGCTAAGTGCTTCAGGGTCAGCTGCGGTCACATCATACTTCACACCAGAGGTCCGCCGGACAGCTTCGTGTGACTCTGTGGCGCAATGGTAGCGCGTCTGACTCCAGATCAGAAGGTGGGGAGTTCAAATCAGATTGGCGCCTTGATTATTTCCTGAGACCTGCAGCTGATTCTGTGACGCAGTGGTTCAATAACACTTCTTTGTGTGGAAACACACTTCTGTGTGTGAGAAGCTTTGTGGCTGAGCAGGAAGATGTTGCATGGGTGGCTGCGCTAAATATTCTTTCAGCAGATGTTCATCAGCAGACAGATGTTAACCTACGCAACATCAGCCACTATCAAGTGTTTCATAGACTTATTACAGTAATAAGGTGAGAGTGATCAGAGTAAAGTAATGTGATTACTTTAAAAAATATTACTGTAATCTGATTACTTTTAAAAATATTACTGTAATCTGATTACTTTAAAAAATATTACTGTAATCTGATTACTTTTAAAAATATTACCGTAATCTGATTACTTTTAAAAATTATTACTGTAATCTGATTACTTTTTAAAAATATTACTGTAATCTGATTACTTTAAAAAATATTACTGTAATCTGATTACTTTTAAAAATATTACTGTAATCTGATTACTTTTAAAAATATTACTGTAATCTGATTACTTTTTAAAAATATTACTGTAATCTGATTACTTTTAAAAATATTACTGTAATCTGATTACTTTTTAAAAATATTACTGTAATCTGATTACTTTTAAAAATACTACTGTAATCTGATTACTTTAAAAAATATTACTGTAATCTGATTACTTTAAAAATATTACTGTAATCTGATTACTTTTTAAAAATATTACTGTAATCTGATTACTTTAAAAAATATTACTGTAATATGATTACTTTTGAAAGATTACTGTAATCTGATTACTTTTTAAAAATATTACTGTAATCTGATTACCTCCTTCATGAAAATGTTTCATATTTTCAACGTTATTTTCAACACTGGGATTTCTGTTGTGTTAAAATGTAGTTGGAATTTTTCCTTACTGACCGAGTTAAGAAGTTTCAGCCTGGATTTATCTGCGAGCCAGATACAGTCATGAGAAGAGCTGCATCTGGAAGGCCAAAGATATTTAGCTGCGCTCTGATTGGTCGGTCTATACTCTCACTCTGATTGGCTGATCTTTAGTACAAGAAGTGCAGGAAGACTTGTTGAGCTTTTTTCAGTAGTTGTTTCTAAGTCATCACTGATGTGTTTTCAGCCCAGTAACTCTGCTGGGTGTCCTGAAAACGGTCGCTGCGTTGGCCGGGAATCGAACTCCGGTCAACTGCTTGGAAGGCAGCTAAGCTCACCACTATACCACCAACGCTGTGGTGCAACACATCTGGCCCATCTGGAGTGAGTCCGACAGCTAAGTGCTTCAGGGTCAGCTGCGGTCACATCATACTTCACACCAGAGGTCCGCCGGACAGCTTCGTGTGACTCTGTGGCGCAATGGTAGCGCGTCTGACTCCAGATCAGAAGGTTGGGAGTTCAAATCAGATTGGCGCCTTGATTATTTCCTGATTCTGTGACGCAGTGGTTCAGTAATACTTCTTTGTATGGAAACACACTTCTGTGTGTGAGAAGCTTTGTGGCTGAGCAGGAAGATGTTGCATGGGTGGCTGCGCTAAATATTCTTTCACCAGATGTTCATCAGCAGACAGATGTTAACCTACGCAACATCAGCCACTATCAAGTGTTTCATAGACTTATTACAGTAATAAGGTGAGAGTGATCAGATTACAGTAATCTGATTACTTTTAAAAATATTACTGTAATCTGATTACTTTTAAAAATATTACTGTAATCTGATTACTTTAAAAATATCACTGTAATCTGATTACTTTTAAAAATATTACAGTAATCTGATTACTTTTAAAAATATTACTGTAATCTGATTACTTTAAAAAATATTACTGTAATCTGATTACTTTTAAAAATATTACTGTAATCTGATTACTTTTAAAAAATATTACTGTAATCTGATTACTTTAAAAAATATTACTGTAATCTGATTACTTTTAAAAATATTACTGTAATCTGATTACTTTAAAAAATATTACTGTAATCTGATTACTTTTAAAAAATATTACTGTAATCTGATTACTTTTAAAAATATTACTGTAATCTGATTACTTTAAAAAATATTACTGTAATCTGATTACCTCCTTCATGAAAATGTTTCATATTTTCAACGTTATTTTCAACACTGGGATTTCTGTTGTGTTAAAATGTAGTTGGAATTTTTCCTTACTGACCGAGTTAAGAAGTTTCAGCCTGGATTTATCTGCGAGCCAGATACAGTCATGAGAAGAGCTGCATCTGGAAGGCCAAAGATATTTAGCTGCGCTCTGATTGGTCGGTCTATACTCTCACTCTGATTGGCTGATCTTTAGTACAAGAAGTGCAGGAAGACTTGTTGAGCTTTTTTCAGTAGTTGTTTCTAAGTCATCACTGATATGTTTTCAGCCCAGTAACTCTGCTGGGTGTCCTGAAAACTGTCGCTGCGTTGGCCGGGAATCGAACTCCGGTCAACTGCTTGGAAGGCAGCTAAGCTCACCACTATACCACCAACGCTGTGGTGCAACACATCTGGCCCATCTGGAGTGAGTCCGACAGCTAAGTGCTTCAGGGTCAGCTGCGGTCACATCATACTTCACACCAGAGGTCCGCCGGACAGCTTCGTGTGACTCTGTGGCGCAATGGTAGCGCGTCTGACTCCAGATCAGAAGGTTGGGAGTTCAAATCAGATTGGCGCCTTGATTATTTCCTGATTCTGTGACGCAGTGGTTCAGTAATACTTCTTTGTATGGAAACACACTTCTGTGTGTGAGAAGCTTTGTGGCTGAGCAGGAAGATGTTGCATGGGTGGCTGCGCTAAATATTCTTTCAGCAGATGTTCATCAGCAGACAGATGTTAACCTACGCAACATCAGCCACTATCAAGTGTTTCATAGACTTATTACAGTAATAAGGTGAGAGTGATCAGATTACAGTAATCTGATTACTTTAAAAATATTACTGTAATCTGATTACTTTTTAAAAATATTACTGTAATCTGATTACTTTAAAAAATATTACTGTAATCTGATTACTTTTAAAAATATCACTGTAATCTGATTACTTTTAAAATTATTACTGTAATCTGATTACTTTTTAAAAATATTACTGTAATCTGATTACTTTTAAAAAATATTACTGTAATCTGATTACTTTTAAAAATATTACTGTAATCTGATTACTTTTAAAATATTACTGTAATCTGATTACTTTAAAAAATATTACTGTAATATGATTACTTTAAAAAATATTACTGTAATATGATTACTTTTGAAAGATTACTGTAATCTGATTACCTCCTTCATGAAAATGTTTCATATTTTCAACGTT
Source organism: Leuresthes tenuis (assembly GCA_036924055.1). Classification (NCBI taxonomy): domain Eukaryota; kingdom Metazoa; phylum Chordata; class Actinopteri; order Atheriniformes; family Atherinopsidae; genus Leuresthes; species Leuresthes tenuis. The sequence goes on from JAVGWW010000001.1 coordinate 553,092, forward strand.
ATTTTCAACACTGGGATTTCTGTTGTGTTAAAATGTAGTTGGAATTTTTCCTTACTGACCGAGTTAAGAAGTTTCAGCCTGGATTTATCTGCGAGCCAGATACAGTCATGAGAAGAGCTGCATCTGGAAGGCCAAAGATATTTAGCTGCGCTCTGATTGGTCGGTCTATACTCTCACTCTGATTGGCTGATCTTTAGTACAAGAAGTGCAGGAAGACTTGTTGAGCTTTTTTCAGTAGTTGTTTCTAAGTCATCACTGATATGTTTTCAGCCCAGTAACTCTGCTGGGTGTCCTGAAAACTGTCGCTGCGTTGGCCGGGAATCGAACTCCGGTCAACTGCTTGGAAGGCAGCTAAGCTCACCACTATACCACCAACGCTGTGGTGCAACACATCTGGCCCATCTGGAGTGAGTCCGACAGCTAAGTGCTTCAGGGTCAGCTGCGGTCACATCATACTTCACACCAGAGGTCCGCCGGACAGCTTCGTGTGACTCTGTGGCGCAATGGTAGCGCGTCTGACTCCAGATCAGAAGGTTGGGAGTTCAAATCAGATTGGCGCCTTGATTATTTCCTGATTCTGTGACGCAGTGGTTCAGTAATACTTCTTTGTATGGAAACACACTTCTGTGTGTGAGAAGCTTTGTGGCTGAGCAGGAAGATGTTGCATGGGTGGCTGCGCTAAATATTCTTTCAGCAGATGTTCATCAGCAGACAGATGTTAACCTACGCAACATCAGCCACTATCAAGTGTTTCATAGACTTATTACAGTAATAAGGTGAGAGTGATCAGATTACAGTAATCTGATTACTTTAAAAATATTACTGTAATCTGATTACTTTTTAAAAATATTACTGTAATCTGATTACTTTAAAAAATATTACTGTAATCTGATTACTTTTAAAAATATCACTGTAATCTGATTACTTTTAAAATTATTACTGTAATCTGATTACTTTTTAAAAATATTACTGTAATCTGATTACTTTTAAAAAATATTACTGTAATCTGATTACTTTTAAAAATATTACTGTAATCTGATTACTTTTAAAATATTACTGTAATCTGATTACTTTAAAAAATATTACTGTAATATGATTACTTTAAAAAATATTACTGTAATATGATTACTTTTGAAAGATTACTGTAATCTGATTACCTCCTTCATGAAAATGTTTCATATTTTCAACGTTATTTTCAACACTGGGATTTCTGTTGTGTTAAAATGTAGTTGGAATTTTTCCTTACTGACCGAGTTAAGAAGTTTCAGCCTAGATTTATCTGCGAGCCAGATACAGTCATGAGAAGAGCTGCATCTGGAAGGCCAAAGATATTTAGCTGCGCTCTGATTGGTCGGTCTATACTCTCACTCTGATTGGCTGATCTTTAGTACAAGAAGTGCAGGAAGACTTGTTGAGCTTTTTTCAGTAGTTGTTTCTAAGTCATCACTGATGTGTTTTCAGCCCAGTAACTCTGCTGGGTCTCCTGAAAACGGTCGCTGCGTTGGCCGGGAATCGAACTCCGGTCAACTGCTTGGAAGGCAGCTAAGCTCACCACTATACCACCAACGCTGTGGTGCAACACATCTGGCCCATCTGGAGTGAGTCCGACAGCTAAGTGCTTCAGGGTCAGCTGCGGTCACATCATACTTCACACCAGAGGTCCGCCGGACAGCTTCGTGTGACTCTGTGGCGCAATGGTAGCGCGTCTGACTCCAGATCAGAAGGTTGGGAGTTCAAATCAGATTGGCGCCTTGATTATTTCCTGATTCTGTGACGCAGTGGTTCAGTAATACTTCTTTGTATGGAAACACACTTCTGTGTGTGAGAAGCTTTGTGGCTGAGCAGGAAGATGTTGCATGGGTGGCTGCGCTAAATATTCTTTCACCAGATGTTCATCAGCAGACAGATGTTAACCTACGCAACATCAGCCACTATCAAGTGTTTCATAGACTTATTACAGTAATAAGGTGAGAGTGATCAGATTACAGTAATCTGATTACTTTTAAAAATATTACTGTAATCTGATTACTTTTAAAAATATTACTGTAATCTGATTACTTTAAAAATATCACTGTAATCTGATTACTTTTAAAAATATTACAGTAATCTGATTACTTTTAAAAATATTACTGTAATCTGATTACTTTAAAAAATATTACTGTAATCTGATTACTTTAAAAAATATTACTGTAATCTGATTACTTTAAAAAATATTACTGTAATCTGATTACTTTTTAAAATATTACTGTAATCTGATTACTTTAAAAAATATTACTGTAATCTGATTACTTTTAAAAAATATTACTGTAATCTGATTACTTTTAAAAATATTACTGTAATCTGATTACTTTAAAAAATATTACTGTAATATGATTACTTTAAAAAATATTACTGTAATCTGATTACCTCCTTCATGAAAATGTTTCATATTTTCAACGTTATTTTCAACACTGGGATTTCTGTTGTGTTAAAATGTAGTTGGAATTTTTCCTTACTGACCGAGTTAAGAAGTTTCAGCCTGGATTTATCTGCGAGCCAGATACAGTCATGAGAAGAGCTGCATCTGGAAGGCCAAAGATATTTAGCTGCGCTCTGATTGGTCGGTCTATACTCTCACTCTGATTGGCTGATCTTTAGTACAAGAAGTGCAGGAAGACTTGTTGAGCTTTTTTCAGTAGTTGTTTCTAAGTCATCACTGATATGTTTTCAGCCCAGTAACTCTGCTGGGTGTCCTGAAAACTGTCGCTGCGTTGGCCGGGAATCGAACTCCGGTCAACTGCTTGGAAGGCAGCTAAGCTCACCACTATACCACCAACGCTGTGGTGCAACACATCTGGCCCATCTGGAGTGAGTCCGACAGCTAAGTGCTTCAGGGTCAGCTGCGGTCACATCATACTTCACACCAGAGGTCCGCCGGACAGCTTCGTGTGACTCTGTGGCGCAATGGTAGCGCGTCTGACTCCAGATCAGAAGGTTGGGAGTTCAAATCAGATTGGCGCCTTGATTATTTCCTGATTCTGTGACGCAGTGGTTCAGTAATACTTCTTTGTATGGAAACACACTTCTGTGTGTGAGAAGCTTTGTGGCTGAGCAGGAAGATGTTGCATGGGTGGCTGCGCTAAATATTCTTTCAGCAGATGTTCATCAGCAGACAGATGTTAACCTACGCAACATCAGCCACTATCAAGTGTTTCATAGACTTATTACAGTAATAAGGTGAGAGTGATCAGATTACAGTAATCTGATTACTTTTAAAAATATTACTGTAATCTGATTACTTTTAAAAATATTACTGTAATCTGATTACTTTAAAAAAATATCACTGTAATCTGATTACTTTTAAAAATATTACAGTAATCTGATTACTTTTAAAAATATTACTGTAATCTGATTACTTTAAAAAATATTACTGTAATCTGATTACTTTTAAAAATATTACTGTAATCTGATTACTTTAAAAAATATTACTGTAATCTGATTACTTTAAAAAATATTACTGTAATCTGATTACTTTAAAAAAATATTACTGTAATCTGATTACTTTAAAAAAATATTACTGTAATCTGATTACTTTTAAAAATATTACTGTAATCTGATTACTTTTAAAAATATTACTGTAATCTGATTACTTTTAAAAATATTACTGTAATCTGATTACCTCCTTCATGAAAATGTTTCATATTTTCAACGTTATTTTCAACACTGGGATTTCTGTTGTGTTAAAATGTAGTTGGAATTTTTCCTTACTGACCGAGTTAAGAAGTTTCAGCCTGGATTTATCTGCGAGCCAGATACAGTCATGAGAAGAGCTGCATCTGGAAGGCCAAAGATATTTAGCTGCGCTCTGATTGGTCGGTCTATACTCTCACTCTGATTGGCTGATCTTTAGTACAAGAAGTGCAGGAAGACTTGTTGAGCTTTTTTCAGTAGTTGTTTCTAAGTCATCACTGATATGTTTTCAGCCCAGTAACTCTGCTGGGTGTCCTGAAAACTGTCGCTGCGTTGGCCGGGAATCGAACTCCGGTCAACTGCTTGGAAGGCAGCTAAGCTCACCACTATACCACCAACGCTGTGGTGCAACACATCTGGCCCATCTGGAGTGAGTCCGACAGCTAAGTGCTTCAGGGTCAGCTGCGGTCACATCATACTTCACACCAGAGGTCCGCCGGACAGCTTCGTGTGACTCTGTGGCGCAATGGTAGCGCGTCTGACTCCAGATCAGAAGGTTGGGAGTTCAAATCAGATTGGCGCCTTGATTATTTCCTGAGACCTGCAGCTGATTCTGTGACGCAGTGGTTCAGTAATACTTCTTTGTATGGAAACACACTTCTGTGTGTGAGAAGCTTTGTGGCTGAGCAGGAAGATGTTGCATGGGTGGCTGCGCTAAATATTCTTTCACCAGATGTTCATCAGCAGACAGATGTTAACCTACGCAACATCAGCCACTATCAAGTGTTTCATAGACTTATTACAGTAATAAGGTGAGAGTGATCAGATTACAGTAATCTGATTACTTTTAAAAATATTACTGTAATCTGATTACTTTTAAAAATATTACTGTAATCTGATTACTTTAAAAAAATATCACTGTAATCTGATTACTTTTAAAAATATTACAGTAATCTGATTACTTTTAAAAATATTACTGTAATCTGATTACTTTAAAAAATATTACTGTAATCTGATTACTTTTAAAAATATTACTGTAATCTGATTACTTTTAAAAAATATTACTGTAATCTGATTACTTTAAAAATATTACTGTAATCTGATTACTTTTTAAAATATTACTGTAATCTGATTACTTTAAAAAATATTACTGTAATCTGATTACTTTTAAAAAAATATTACTGTAATCTGATTACTTTTAAAAATATTACTGTAATCTGATTACTTTAAAAAATATTACTGTAATATGATTACTTTAAAAAATATTACTGTAATATGATTACTTTTGAAAGATTACTGTAATCTGATTACCTCCTTCATGAAAATGTTTCATATTTTCAACGTTATTTTCAACACTGGGATTTCTGTTGTGTTAAAATGTAGTTGGAATTTTTCCTTACTGACCGAGTTAAGAAGTTTCAGCCTGGATTTATCTGCGAGCCAGATACAGTCATGAGAAGAGCTGCATCTGGAAGGCCAACGATCTTTAGCTGCGCTCTGATTGGTCGGTCTATACTCTCACTCTGATTGGCTGATCTTTAGTACAAGAAGTGCAGGAAGACTTGTTGAGCTTTTTTCAGTAGTTGTTTCTAAGTCATCACTGATATGTTTTCAGCCCAGTAACTCTGCTGGGTGTCCTGAAAACTGTCGCTGCGTTGGCCGGGAATCGAACTCCGGTCAACTGCTTGGAAGGCAGCTAAGCTCACCACTATACCACCAACGCTGTGGTGCAACACATCTGGCCCATCTGGAGTGAGTCCGACAGCTAAGTGCTTCAGGGTCAGCTGCGGTCACATCATACTTCACACCAGAGGTCCGCCGGACAGCTTCGTGTGACTCTGTGGCGCAATGGTAGCGCGTCTGACTCCAGATCAGAAGGTTGGGAGTTCAAATCAGATTGGCGCCTTGATTATTTCCTGAGACCTGCAGCTGATTCTGTGACGCAGTGGTTCAGTAATACTTCTTTGTATGGAAACACACTTCTGTGTGTGAGAAGCTTTGTGGCTGAGCAGGAAGATGTTGCATGGGTGGCTGCGCTAAATATTCTTTCACCAGATGTTCATCAGCAGACAGATGTTAACCTACGCAACATCAGCCACTATCAAGTGTTTCATAGACTTATTACAGTAATAAGGTGAGAGTGATCAGATTACAGTAATCTGATTACTTTTAAAAATATTACTGTAATCTGATTACTTTTAAAAATATTACTGTAATCTGATTACTTTAAAAAAATATCACTGTAATCTGATTACTTTTAAAAATATTACAGTAATCTGATTACTTTTAAAAATATTACTGTAATCTGATTACTTTAAAAAATATTACTGTAATCTGATTACTTTTAAAAATATTACTGTAATCTGATTACTTTTAAAAAATATTACTGTAATCTGATTACTTTAAAAATATTACTGTAATCTGATTACTTTTTAAAATATTACTGTAATCTGATTACTTTAAAAAATATTACTGTAATCTGATTACTTTTAAAAAAATATTACTGTAATCTGATTACTTTTAAAAATATTACTGTAATCTGATTACTTTAAAAAATATTACTGTAATATGATTACTTTAAAAAATATTACTGTAATATGATTACTTTTGAAAGATTACTGTAATCTGATTACCTCCTTCATGAAAATGTTTCATATTTTCAACGTTATTTTCAACACTGGGATTTCTGTTGTGTTAAAATGTAGTTGGAATTTTTCCTTACTGACCGAGTTAAGAAGTTTCAGCCTGGATTTATCTGCGAGCCAGATACAGTCATGAGAAGAGCTGCATCTGGAAGGCCAACGATCTTTAGCTGCGCTCTGATTGGTCGGTCTATACTCTCACTCTGATTGGCTGATCTTTAGTACAAGAAGTGCAGGAAGACTTGTTGAGCTTTTTTCAGTAGTTGTTTCTAAGTCATCACTGATATGTTTTCAGCCCAGTAACTCTGCTGGGTGTCCTGAAAACGGTCGCTGCGTTGGCCGGGAATCGAACTCCGGTCAACTGCTTGGAAGGCAGCTAAGCTCACCACTATACCACCAACGCTGTGGTGCAACACATCTGGCCCATCTGGAGTGAGTCCGACAGCTAAGTGCTTCAGGGTCAGCTGCGGTCACATCATACTTCACACCAGAGGTCCGCCGGACAGCTTCGTGTGACTCTGTGGCGCAATGGTAGCGCGTCTGACTCCAGATCAGAAGGTTGGGAGTTCAAATCAGATTGGCGCCTTGATTATTTCCTGATTCTGTGACGCAGTGGTTCAGTAATACTTCTTTGTATGGAAACACACTTCTGTGTGTGAGAAGTTTTGTGGCTAAGCAGGAAGAGGTTGCATGGGTGGCTGCGCTAAATATTCTTTCAGCAGATGTTCATCAGCAGACAGATGTTAACCTACGCAACATCAGCCACTATCAAGTGTTTCATAGACTTATTACAGTAATAAGGTGAGAGTGATCAGATTACAGTAATCTGATTACTTTAAAAATATTACTGTAATCTGATTACTTTTTAAAAATATTACTGTAATCTGATTACTTTAAAAAATATTACTGTAATCTGATTACTTTTAAAAATATCACTGTAATCTGATTACTTTAAAAAATATTACTGTAATCTGATTACTTTTTAAAAATATTACTGTAATCTGATTACTTTTTAAAAATATTACTGTAATCTGATTACTTTTAAAAATATTACTGTAATCTGATTACTTTTAAAATATTACTGTAATCTGATTACTTTTTAAAAATATTACTGTAATCTGATTACTTTTAAAAATATTACTGTAATCTGATTACTTTTAAAAATATTACTGTAATCTGATTACCTCCTTCATGAAAATGTTTCATATTTTCAACGTTATTTTCAACACTGGGATTTCTGTTGTGTTAAAATGTAGTTGGAATTTTTCCTTACTGACCGAGTTAAGAAGTTTCAGCCTGGATTTATCTGCGAGCCAGATACAGTCATGAGAAGAGCTGCATCTGGAAGGCCAAAGATATTTAGCTGCGCTCTGATTGGTCGGTCTATACTCTCACTCTGATTGGCTGATCTTTAGTACAAGAAGTGCTGGAAGACTTGTTGAGCTTTTTTCAGTAGTTGTTTCTAAGTCATCACTGATGTGTTTTCAGCCCAGTAACTCTGCTGGGTGTCCTGAAAACGGTCGCTGCGTTGGCCGGGAATCGAACTCCGGTCAACTGCTTGGAAGGCAGCTAAGCTCACCACTATACCACCAACGCTGTGGTGCAACACATCTGGCCCATCTGGAGTGAGTCCGACAGCTAAGTGCTTCAGGGTCAGCTGCGGTCACATCATACTTCACACCAGAGGTCCGCCGGACAGCTTCGTGTGACTCTGTGGCGCAATGGTAGCGCGTCTGACTCCAGATCAGAAGGTTGGGAGTTCAAATCAGATTGGCGCCTTGATTATTTCCTGATTCTGTGACGCAGTGGTTCAGTAATACTTCTTTGTATGGAAACACACTTCTGTGTGTGAGAAGCTTTGTGGCTGAGCAGGAAGATGTTGCATGGGTGGCTGCGCTAAATATTCTTTCAGCAGATGTTCATCAGCAGACAGATGTTAACCTACGCAACATCAGCCACTATCAAGTGTTTCATAGACTTATTACAGTAATAAGGTGAGAGTGATCAGATTACAGTAATCTGATTACTTTAAAAATATTACTGTAATCTGATTACTTTTTAAAAATATTACTGTAATCTGATTACTTTAAAAAATATTACTGTAATCTGATTACTTTTAAAAATATCACTGTAATCTGATTACTTTTAAAAATATTACTGTAATCTGATTACTTTTTAAAAATATTACTGTAACCTGATTACTTTTAAAAAAATATTACTGTAATCTGATTACTTTTAAAAATATTACTGTAATCTGATTACTTTTAAAATATTACTGTAATCTGATTACTTTTTAAAAATATTACTGTAATCTGATTACTTTTAAAAATATTACTGTAATCTGATTACTTTTAAAAATATTACTGTAATCTGATTACTTTTTAAAGATTACTGTAATCTGATTACCTCCTTCATGAAAATGTTTCATATTTTCAACGTTATTTTCAACACTGGGATTTCTGTTGTGTTAAAATGTAGTTGGAATTTTTCCTTACTGACCGAGTTAAGAAGTTTCAGCCTGGATTTATCTGCGAGCCAGATACAGTCATGAGAAGAGCTGCATCTGGAAGGCCAAAGATATTTAGCTGCGCTCTGATTGGTCGGTCTATACTCTCACTCTGATTGGCTGATCTTTAGTACAAGAAGTGCAGGAAGACTTGTTGAGCTTTTTTCAGTAGTTGTTTCTAAGTCATCACTGATATGTTTTCAGCCCAGTAACTCTGCTGGGTCTCCTGAAAACGGTCGCTGCGTTGGCCGGGAATCGAACTCCGGTCAACTGCTTGGAAGGCAGCTAAGCTCACCACTATACCACCAACGCTGTGGTGCAACACATCTGGCCCATCTGGAGTGAGTCCGACAGCTAAGTGCTTCAGGGTCAGCTGCGGTCACATCATACTTCACACCAGAGGTCCGCCGGACAGCTTCGTGTGACTCTGTGGCGCAATGGTAGCGCGTCTGACTCCAGATCAGAAGGTTGGGAGTTCAAATCAGATTGGCTCCTTGATTATTTCCTGAGACCTGCAGCTGATTCTGTGACGCAGTGGTTCAGTAATACTTCTTTGTAGGGAAGTAGTAGAAGCTTTGTGGCTGAGCAGGAAGATGTTGCATGGGTGGCTGCGCTAAATATTCTTTCAGCAGATGTTCATCAGCAGACAGATGTTAACCTACGCAACATCAGCCACTATCAAGTGTTTCATAGACTTATTACAGTAATAAGGTGAGAGTGATCAGAGTAAAGTAATGTGATTACTTTTAAAAATATTACTGTAATCTGATTACTTTTAAAAATTATTACTGTAATCTGATTACTTTAAAAAATATTACTGTAATCTGATTACTTTTGAAAGATTACTGTAATCTGATTACCTCCTTCATGAAAATGTTTCATATTTTCAAAGTTATTTTCAACACTGGGATTTCTGTTGTGTCCCCCCCCCCCCCACCGTAAACATCCAGGGTTGTGATGCTGGCATGTGATTGGATAATAATGACGCAGCGGTGTGTCACTATGACTGGAGCTATGCCAGTGGGAAGATGACACGCTGCTTATGGACCTTTTATTTTTACAGGAAAAGTGAAAATGGTGAAGGAGGTCCATTCTCCCCCACTCTGCGGTTCCATCAGAACTCCCCCCTCCTCTATAAAGTCAGGATCATTTTCCAAACACCTGAAGAGTAAAACACCAACACAGCCCTGAAGGATGAAGCTTTTATTTGATCCTTTAATAAATTCACTGCAGTAAAATGAACCAAGATCAGCTGACTGTGGGTCCTCACAGAGGACGAAGGTTCTGGTTCACCAGGCCTGACGGGACGGGACGCTCTTCAGTCTGAAAGGACACACAGATGACCCAAAGTCAGACATTTCAACAGAAACAAACCACATGATGAGTCAAAAGCAAGAAGCTGAGCTTCAACTGTGAAACCGGAACGCTAAACCCAGAATCCTACAAAGACTCCAAAAGTTACATCTGGTTCTGAGTGACAGGCAATACGAGTCCAACTGGTATCTTTAATAGGCTGGAACACCCTGCAATGATGGACTGGATGTGGTGAAATGGGAGGAATCCACGCCTCTATTTACAGGACAGATGCCGGTCAGGATCACACTGGAACCGGTCAGGATCACACTGGAACCGGTCAGGATCACACTGGAACCGGCCAGGATCACACTGGAACCGGCCAGGATCACACTGGATCCGTCAGGATCACTCTGGAACCGGTCAGGATCACACTGGAACCGGTCAGGATCACACTGGAACCGGCCAGGATCACACTGGAACCGGCCAGGATCACACTGGATCCGTCAGGATCACACTGGAACCGGTCAGGATCACACTGGAACCGGTCAGGATCACACTGGAACCGGCCAGGATCACACTGGAACCGGCCAGGATCACACTGGAACCGGTCAGGATCACACTGGAACCGGCCAGGATCACACTGGAACCGGCCAGGATCACACTGGAACCGGCCAGGATCACACTGGAACCGGCCAGGATCACACTGGATCCGTCAGGATCACACTGGAACCGGTCAGGATCACTCTGGAACCGGTCAGGATCACTCTGGAACCGGTCAGGATCACACTGGAACCGGTCAGGATCACTCTGGAACCGGTCAGGATCACACTGGAACCGGTCAGGATCACACTGGATCCGGCCAGGATCACTCTGGAACCGGTCAGGATCACTCTGGAACCGGTCAGGATCACACTGGATCCGTCAGGATCACACTGGAACCGGTCAGGATCACACTGGATCCGGCCAGGATCACACTGGATCCGGTCAGGATCACACTGGAACCGGTCAGGATCACACTGTAACCGGTCAGGATCACACTGGATCCGGTCAGGATCACAATGTATCCGGTCAGGATCACTCTGGATCCGGTCAGGATCACACTGGAACCGGTCAGGATCACACTGGATCCGGCCAGGATCACACTGGATCCGTCAGGATCACACTGGAACCGGTCAGGATCACACTGGATCCGGTCAGGATCACTCTGGAACCGGTCAGGATCACACTGGATCCGGCCAGGATCACACTGGAACCGGTCAGGATCACACTGGATCCGGTCAGGATCACACTGGAACCGGTCAGGATCACACTGGAACCGGTCAGGATCACACTGGATCCGGTCAGGATCACAATGTATCCGGTCAGGATCACTCTGGATCCGGTCAGGATCACACTGGAACCGGTCAGGATCACACTGGAACCGGTCAGGATCACTCTGGAACCGGTCAGGATCACACTGGAACCGGTCAGGATCACAATGTATCCGGTCAGGATCACTCTGGATCCGGTCAGGATCACACTGGAACCGGTCAGGATCACTCTGGAACCGGTCAGGATCACACTGGATCCGGTCAGGATCACTCTGGAACCGGTCAGGATCACACTGGATCCGGTCAGGATCACTCTGGAACCGGTCAGGATCACACTGGATCCGGTCAGGATCACTCTGGAACCGGTCAGGATCACACTGGAACCGGTCAGGATCACTCTGGAACCGGTCAGGATCACTCTGGAACCGGTCAGGATCACACTGGATCCGGTCAGGATCACACTGGAACCGGTCAGGATCACTCTGGAACCGGTCAGGATCACACTGGAACCGGTCAGGATCACACTGGATCCGGCCAGGATCACTCTGGAACCGGTCAGGATCACTCTGGAACCGGTCAGGATCACACTGGATCCGTCAGGATCACACTGGAACCGGTCAGGATCACACTGGATCCGGTCAGGATCACTCTGGAACCGGTCAGGATCACACTGGATCCGGCCAGGATCACACTGGAACCGGTCAGGATCACACTGGATCCGGTCAGGATCACACTGGAACCGGTCAGGATCACACTGGAACCGGTCAGGATCACAATGTATCCGGTCAGGATCACTCTGGATCCGGTCAGGATCACACTGGAACCGGTCAGGATCACACTGGAACCGGTCAGGATCACTCTGGAACCGGTCAGGATCACACTGGAACCGGTCAGGCTCACAATGTATCCGGTCAGGATCACTCTGGATCCGGTCAGGATCACACTGGAACCGGTCAGGATCACTCTGGATCCGGTCAGGATCACACTGGAACCGGTCAGGATCACTCTGGAACCGGTCAGGATCACACTGGATCCGGTCAGGATCACTCTGGAACCGGTCAGGATCACACTGGATCCGGTCAGGATCACACTGGATCCGGTCAGGATCACACTGGAACCGGTCAGGATCACACTGGAACCGGTCAGGATCACACTGGAACCGGTCAGGATCACACTGGAACCGGTCAGGATCACACTGAAAGCACCAACCAATGATCCGTCAGAGAAGTTGGAGCACGCCGATCAGTAAATCTCAGAACCCGCTGCATGCAGGATCAATAACTTGTGCTCCATTCAGACTCGATCTCACCAGAACAGAACCAGAACACGCACCGACTGAACTGAACTCCTCCCTGCAGCAGACACGTTTTAGCCCCCCTGAACTGCAGGAACCGGCTGATTATTAGTCCTGATTGGGTTTATTGGTTGGGTTCTGATGATCAGAACTCTGCTGAAGCATAATTTGGGTTCTGTGGAAACTATATTGAACTATTTCTTACTTTGCTTGTTTTATGCTTTTGATTGAAACCAGAGAATGAACTGAAGAAGCTAAACTCCCTTTAATTCCCCCGTCTGACCCCCAGCATCCCTCCTGGGATTACTTATTACTCTCATGTCTTTCTAACGGAACCTTTCCAGTCACTGAATAACTTTTTACTTCAATTCAGTTTTATTTATAAAGAGTCAAATCACAACAAATGCCGTCTCAAAGCACTTAATTCCATGGTGGCTTAGCTAAGGAAACCAACAGAATCAATCCTGATCCTGATCCTTTTCTCCGTCCTGCACAAGACGACGGCTCAGCTGAGCTGTGGCGTCCCACAGGGCTCAGTCCTCGGCCCCCTGCTGTTCTGTGTTTATGAGCCTTTTATTCGCCGGCTCACTAAAGATTTAAGGACTGTTGACACATGATGATAAATCCCACAGATCCCAGCAGCCTTGTGCACGTGGACATCTTCTCTTCTTTAAATCGTCAAAGTCAAAGCGAACTTTATTGTCAATCAAGCTTTACAACAGCACATTGCAAGCAGACTGAAATTGTGTTTATCTAACTCCAAATGTGCACGAGTTAAAATCATGCAACACTGAGGCAGGAGCTCATCGGTGCAGGACTATCCAGTCAGTGCTGGTTCTGCCAGAGTAACTGATGGAGCTCCACAGGGTCCATGCTGGGCCAGTTTCACTCCGATGCTACAGTGAAGTCCACTTTGAGTCGTTTAAAATGAGTTCTGAATGCCAACAAATCCAAACTCATAACGTTCTGACATCCTGAATCCTGTCAGAACTCAAGGTTCAGTCAAAGATTTCAGTCTTCATGCAGCAGCTGGAGCCTGAAGGCAGCCTCAGAGGTGGCTCCGCCCTCAACCGACCTGCTGATCTGAGCTGTTTTAAAGCTGAAGGTGATCATCATCTGAAGTTCTAATAATGTTCTGGTTCTGATCGCCTTCCTGCTGCAACAAACCGGAGATGAAATACATCCCAGTGAGCTTCATGGTGAGCGTTTCTGTGACCTCTGACCTTTTCAGCAGCTTGTCCAGGGACACCCCTGCGCCTGCTTCGTCTTCATCGCTGACCTCCGAGCTGCTGCCCGACTCCTTATTCTTCTTCTTCTGCTGCTTGCCTTTATGTTTGTGCTTCTTCTGCTTTTTCCTCTGCTCAGAAAAAAAAAAGGAGAATCAGTTTCTGTGTGAGGAAGCAGCTGTTTGCTGCATCGTTCCTACCTTCTTCTCCTTCTTGTGTTTGTGCTGCTTCTTGTCCTTGTGCTTCTTCTCTTTGCTCCTCCTGCTGGGTTTCTCCTCCTGGTCGGGGGGGCAGATGGAGGCGGAGCCTGAACAGGGGAACAACATGCACCCGTTTACAGATGTGAACACATGACTGGTGCCAGGTTCAGTTTTAAACTAAGACTGATCTGGACCCAACAGAACCGGCTGACTACAGACCTACTCCTGCCTTTTTTATTCTAATAAAGGAGAGAGGTCAGAACTCAGAGCTCACAGCTGGGTTCGATCCAGTGGACCACCATCAAAGTTCTGCCCTAAAACATCATCATAACTCCTGTAAGTCAGAACCTGAAGGCGCCACATTGGGTCCATTTCTGTTCCCACTTTTCTCTTCTTTTCCCTCCTTTGTTGTTCAGTTTCATTTCATTTTGGTACCATAAAAACATTTATTCATTTCAGATTGTGGCCATTTCAGGCCTTCATGTATTCTCGGGTCACAGATGGTTCCCCTGGTAGAAGCTTAAAGAAACCAGGCAGGACTTCCTTCAGAACCTATCGTTCACAGTTCCTGCAGCCCGGAGCTGTGTGACCGGGTCAGCATCAGAACCATCTGCTCCAGAGGAACCTCAACGTCTCTGGGTTAAAGTAACGGTTAGTTCCACATGCAGGCTGTGAACTGACAGCATGAATGAAAGTGTAACAGAGCTGTGAACAGAACAGCTGTGGCCCGGTTCTGTTGCAGGGACACTCACCGACAGCAGCTGAAGGAGGCGGCAGCTTCGGACCAAACTCCTCCTCCTCCTGCTTGGACGTCTGGGAGGAACCGGCCGCTTCTGAAGGAACAGAAATGGGTCAAATCACTCAGAGGTGGAGGAACCAGCGGGTCGGTCTCAGCGGGTCAGTAACAGCGGGTCAGTCTCAGCGGGTCGGTAACAGCGGGTCAGTACCAGCGGGTCAGTCTCAGCGGGTCAGTAACAGCGGGTCAGTAACAGCGGGTCAGTACCAGCGGGTCAGTACCAGCGGGTCAGTCTCAGCGGGTCAGTAACAGCGGGTCAGTCTCAGCGGGTCAGTACCAGCGGGTCAGTCTCAGCGGGTCAGTAACAGCGGGTCAGTAACAGCGGGTCAGTAACAGCGGGTCGGTCTCAGCACCTGTGGGCTGGGTGGATGGGACGGCTGAGGAGGAGGAGGAGGTGATGCTGAAGAGGTTCACAGGCTGCGACTCCACTTTTCCTTCCTCCTCCTCCTCCTCCTCCTCGTCGCTCTCTCCCTCTGACGAGGACTTCTCGGAGGAGCTGGCGAAGATGGCTTTGAACAGGTCCATGGGAGGCCTGCTCTCCTCCTCCTCTTCATCGCTCTCCGTCTTCTTCTCTGAGTTCTGCTGATCTGCCGACTTCCCCTGAAGAAGGATTAGAGGATTAGATTCAGTCTCTCGGTCGGATCGGCTCTGCTTCCCGACACAGACCTCAGCTTTGCTGGTTGTCTGACTGCTGATGGAGGCCGGTAACCCCGGTAACCCCGGTAACCCCGGTAACGCAGGTGCAGAGGTCTGATCCGGTTTGGTCTCAGTTTGGTTCCGTGCAGCGCTGAGCAGCTCGCTCAGTGGATCAGAGTTCTTCCCCTTCTGCTTTGAAACATCCCACCTCGATTTCTTTCCTGACTCCGGTGGAGGAGCTGAGGAGGAGAAGAAGAAGAAGGAGGAGGAGGAGAAGAAGAAGGAGGAGGAGAAGAAGGAGGAGGAGAAGAAGAAGAAGAAGGAGGAGGAGAAGAAGAAGAAGGAGGAAGAGAAGAAGAAGAGTGTTTTATCCAGAAAGAAAACCAAACATTTGACTTCCTGCTGAAGAGTAAAACAGGATCTGAGGGACACAAACACTCTGAAGGGTCTGATCAGGCCTGAGTTCTGCTGGCTGGTTCTGGACCTGAGATCCAACCGGACCCAGACACCACGGCCGGTTTCCTCCCTTTGGATGGTTGCAGCTGTTTCAGGTGCAGAAGAAGAGCAGCTCGGCGCCCGCCATGCTGCCATCACTGAGCTCACCTGCTGGCTCGCTGCTCTCCGTCACAGACAGGAAGTTGAAGACTGAAAACTTGTCCCTCTTCACCTTTGGCACCCCCAGCACACCTGACCTGCAGGACCAATCAGAGTCAGAGCTCAGCTGAGGCGCCTCACACGGAGCTCAGAGTGGGCGGAGTCTTACCCGGGGAACGGGTTGGGCACGTTGAACCTCTTGCACAGCAGCTTGTCGGGGTGCCACTCCAGCGTCTCTCTGGTCAGTTTCCCAAACATCTTCATCCTGACGGCAGCCTGCTTGTCGTCCACATCGCCCTGACGACCCAGAGAGAAAACACCTGATGTTTGATGCTGAGAAAGGGGGAGGAGTCACCGCCGCAGTGGCGCCCTACCTCCTGGTCCTGGCTGACCTCCACGGTGTCCTCGTCCTCCTGCTGCTTGGCTCGGGTGAAGCGTGAGGACAGCGAGGAGGAAGTGGGGCGGTACAAGATGGAGGCTCGTACAAACTCCTCCCTCTCCCTGCTGCGCTCCCACTCTGTCACGGCTGGGTCCAAACTCTGCTCCAGAGCGTCTGCGGGACATTTTACATGTGAAGGAGCGCCCTGACAGCTGGAAACATCTGCAGCTGCACAGCCAAACTGTCAGCCCACAGCTGGAAACATCTGCAGCAGCACAGCCGGAAACATCTGCAGCTGCACAGCCAAACTGTCAGCCCACAGCTGGAAACATCTGCAGCAGCACAGCCGGAAACATCTGCAGCTGCACAGCCAAACTGTCAGCCCACAGCTGGAAACATCTGCAGCTGCACAGCCGGAAACATCTGCAGCTGCACAGCCAAACTGTCAGCCCACAGCTGGAAACATCTGCAGCTGCACAGCTGGAAACATCTGCAGCTGCACAGCTGGAAACATCTGCAGGGCTTCCATTTCAGAGACGCTCCAACATCTTCTGATTTCCCACAGATCAGCTTCGGTCTGAGCAGCAGGTAAAAACCAAAAGGGGCAGCGCCTGAACTACGGAAGCCCAGAGGGAGTTACAGAAAGCACATTTTCTTTCCTAAATCACATGGTTTCTGCTGTCAGACTTTAGCTCAACGCGTTCAGCTGCTGCTTCATGATTTAAACACTCAGAATAATTATATTCTATATCATCAGTAAAGATTCACAGTTTCCCAGGAAGAAGAATCTTCTTTCTGATAAACTGATAAGTTGAAGCTCTCTGAAAGCTTTACTGAGAACAGAGGGTTCACGGACTGTGATGCAGGATTAGAGGCTTTGTGTTCTGGGGTGTGAATGAGCTGAAATGAACGTGTCGTTATGGAGGAGGAAGGTGAGGAGGAGGTGCGGCGGCCTACCTTTGTCTCCCTGACGGAGGCGGTTCAGGTACAGGTCGTAGCGCGCCTGCTTGCTCGGGTTCTTCTCAAACGGTCTGAAGGTTTGTGAGGAGGCGTGGACGCCCTTCCATGCTGCCAGAGCCTCCTGCTGCTGGAGGCCGGAGGAGGGAGGTGCCACGGGAGGGTCGGGGGTGGAGCTACTCTGGGTGGAGCTACTCTGGGTGGAGCTACTCTGGGTGGAGCTACTCTGGGTGGAGCTACTCTGGGTGGAGGAGTTGCGGAGGCTCAGCAGACGCTGTCTATCTTCAGGCCTCAGCAGCTCCATGACTGAACTGGGACCTGATCAGGGATAAAAACAGGAAAGTAAGGAGAGTAAAACTTACCAATAATTCTGTTTCATGTTTCAGTGAAACGTCCATCATCAGAACCACATTAATCCGACGGCCCCCAGAACCGAAAGTTCTGCTTAAACCCTTAAAGACAGGATGTACATTAGATCTGAGTCCCGTCGGCCATGTTGTTTGTTCTGTACACACATGTGTGGGAGCCTGTTTCTGCAGATGACTGCTTAGGAACAGTCATGGACCCGCTGCTGAGCTCTGAGTCAGGAGCTGAGTTTCAGGTTTTTTCCTTCCTATTACCTCCGATGAGAAATGAAACGGAGACCTCTCTTTAAGTTTTTAATCAAACACCTTCAGCGTGGTGAAGAAGGACAGAGGCCCATCTAAACATTTACACCTGAGGGAGGGGCTTTGACCTTTGGCTGCCCCCCCCCAGGGAGCAGAATGCAGGATATGGTGATAATTTGATGGCAAATGGTTAAAAACAACTGATGTGCAGACTGGGGGTTGCTGGTTTTACGGTAAATCTTATGCGATAAAGATTACAGTTTATGTTTGAATTAATCTCATTATCTCGGATTATGTAACAGCATCATCAAGTGTCGTGAGCGACTGCGTCTCGCGTGAAGACGTAGCTTGGAACGAGGCATCGACAATAAAAGCATGGCGGACAGCGCTGACAGCACGTAGGACGTGTCCCCCCCCACTAAAAGGATGAAACCCGAGGTCTGGGCATATTTTGGGTTTTTTAGGGATAAATGGTGGAGGACAATTATCCTGCAGAACATGCAAGAATAAAGGTGCTGTGAAAGGCAGTTAGACCACAGACCTACTGGCCCATCTCTGAGTTTCACCCACAGCTTTACAGACAATGGGAGGTCAGCCAGCGTCCGTTCAAGTCAGGTTTTGCTCCGTGCCGCTCAGAGTCCAGGGCACGCACAAATCCACCCAGAATTCACCTGTGCCTTCAACATTTGACCCTTCGCTAAGCCCCTCCCACAAACAGCTTCTGTCCAATCCTACCGTCGCAGCCGTAACTATGCATGAGAGGCCAGCTTTCCGCAGAAAGCAATGCGCCCAATATGCAACACGCCAAGTGTGGAAGTCCGACAGTCGATATCCAAGAAGTGTGGAGGGTGGCGTGAATTCTTCGCCTTCCCAGCCCAAGAGGGACGATAAAGCTGAACATGAACAGCTGCATTCCTCCACAATCACTGAAAGCTTATCTTGAATAACGTGGTGTGGCCTGCATCAGATATTTACGGCGTTCCCACCCGAGGCGGAGGGACAGGTTTCAGCAGCCAGTCAGGTGTAATGAGGTTAATGCTTCTGCAGCCAGGCGTGCAGCTCATAGTGAGGCATCTCACTCATATTACAGAACCAGGTTATGGAAATAACCTGAAGATTTCAATGTATGTTTTTTGGACATTTGTACAGCAATTGAGAATATCGCGATAATATCGTTAACCGCGATAATTTGGTCTATAACTGAGATATCGGTGCAGTGCAGACATTGAATTTACTCTCTCCTACCTTGCAGGGCATCCTCTCCCAGCAGCGTCCTCCTCTGGCCGGAGTCCAGTTGGTGCCGTCCTCCTTCTTGGGGCTCCTCCTTCACCATGTGGCCCCTGGAGGCCCTCAGGGCCTCAGCCAGCGCCGGACTGACTCCAGAAAGCCTCGATACTTGTATTTGTGGATGGAAACGATGGACCGGCCGATAATCTCTGGGCAGGTTGGGAGGAGGAAAGATCTACAGAGAAACACAGAGTGAGCGAAGCTTTCATCCAGATCCAGACAGAAACCGGTCTGAGAGTCTGAAGCTGCTCACCATCTTCTCCTTGGCTGGTCTCTGGGCCAGAGTGAACCCCTCCAGGATCTTACCCAGATACGATGCATCTCTGCTCCTCTCTGCAGACAGAAATACAACCAGCACACGTTACGTCATCATGGACCTGTCTCTGACTGTGACATCATCACAAACCTGTCTCTGACTGTGACATCATCACAAACCTGTCTCTCTGACTGTGACATCATTACAAACCTGTCTCTCTGACTGTGTGACATCATCACAAACCTGTCTCTCTGACTGTGTGACATCATCACAAACCTGTCTCTCTGACTGTGACATCATCACAAACCTGTCTCTCTGTGTGACATCATCGCAAACCTGTCTCTCTGACTGTGACATCATCACAAACCTGTCTCTGACTGTGACATCATCACAAACCTGTCTCTGACTGTGACATCATCACAAACCTGTCTCTCTGACTGTGTGACATCATCACAAACCTGTCTCTCTGACTGTGACATCATCACAAACCTGTCTCTCTGTGTGACATCATCGCAAACCTGTCTCTCTGACTGTGTGACATCATCACAAACCTGTCTCTCTGACTGTGACATCATCACAAACCTGTCTCTCTGTGTGACATCATCACAAACCTGTCTCTCTGACTGTGACATCATCACAAACCTGTCTCTCTGTGTGACATCATCACAAACCTGTCTCTCTGACTGTGACATCATCACAAACCTGTCTCTCTGTGTGACATCATCACAAACCTGTCTCTCTGACTGTGTGACATCATCACAAACCTGTCTCTCTGTGTGACATCATCACAAACCTGTCTCTCTGACTGTGTGACATCATCACAAACCTGTCTCTCTGACTGTGTGACATCATCACAAACCTGTCTCTCTGACTGTGTGATCATCACAAACCTGTCTCTCTGACTGTGACATCATCACAAACCTGTCTCTCTGACATCATCACAAACCTGTCTCTCTGTGTGACATCATCACAAACCTGTCTCTGACTGTGTGACATCATCACAAACCTGTCTCTCTGTGTGACATCATCACAAACCTGTCTCTCTGACTGTGTGACATCATCACAAACCTGTCTCTCTGACTGTGACATCATCACAAACCTGTCTCTCTGACTGTGTGATCATCACAAACCTGTCTCTCTGTGTGACATCATCACAAACCTGTCTCTCTGACTGTGACATCATCACAAACCTGTCTCTCTGTGTGACATCATCACAAACCTGTCTCTCTGACTGTGTGACATCATCACAAACCTGTCTCTCTGACTGTGACATCATCACAAACCTGTCTCTCTGACTGTGTGATCATCACAAACCTGTCTCTCTGTGTGACATCATCACAAACCTGTCTCTCTGACTGTGACATCATCACAAACCTGAAAAAACTTTTTAAAAGAAGCAGCAACATGTCCGAGGAACTGACTTCCCTCCAAAGATGATCTCTAAATAACATAAAAATTAAAATCTGACGGAGTGATTGTAGATCTGCATCGAAGTTCAGTTTTTGGCCATATTGCTCAGACTCAGTTTAGTTCATTAGAACAACATTTCTGAGAAGCTCAAATATGTGCGGCTCGGCTTTAACATTCAGGTCAGAGCAGGACCGACAGGACAGAACCTGACAGCTGGCTGTTCACGGTCAGAAGAAACTAAACATCCTTTGAGTCAATGTTAGCCTACAAAGTGCTCAATGGAACGGCTCCATCTACTTGAATGCTCCTGCAAAGGCTTCTGTCCCAACTGGGTCCCTCCGTTGGTCCCAGGATTGTCGTCTAGCAGCTCCTACACCACGCCTAAGACAATCCAAACTCTGTTCATGTGTCGTCCCACGATGGTGGAATGACCTACCGAGCGCTACCAGAACAGGGGCGTCCCTGTCTATCTTCAAGAAGCTCCTGAAAACCCAGCTCTTCAGAGAGCATCTCCTATCCCAGCACTTACCTTGTACTTCCCTCCCCCCTCTATCTCTGCACTTTATCTTTCTGCTCTTCCTTCTATGCCTGCACCCTATCTCTACTCTGTCCCCTCTGACAGAGTCGGACTCCTGGGTTCCTTCTATGGAGCTTATTGTTAGCTTATTGTTAGCTTTATATAAAGCTGTTATATCTTCATTTTGGATAAAAGCGTCTGATAAATACAGAAACAGTTTGGACCCTGCTGTTTTCACACAGAACAGGAAGAAAAATCCAGCTGAAACTCACATGAAGTCGCATCAGGTGAGTTCTGAGCAGATCTGATCTAAACACAGAGTTTAATCT
Source organism: Leuresthes tenuis (assembly GCA_036924055.1). Lineage (NCBI taxonomy): Eukaryota > Metazoa > Chordata > Actinopteri > Atheriniformes > Atherinopsidae > Leuresthes > Leuresthes tenuis. Next base: position 575,004 of record JAVGWW010000001.1, read on the forward strand.
GTGATCGGATCACAGCTTCCAGTGGAAGCAGAACCATGTTACAGCTGAACCTGGTGCAGAGAACGTGTCTGATGGACCCATCTTCTGACCCACAGTTTCCCTCTTTCCTAACTTCCCTGGAGACAGTTTCTGTCTTTAAACTCTTGGACTCTCTCTGGGCCAGATTCTTGTTACCAAAGACACATCATTGCTGTGCCCCCCCCAGACTTTCCAGGACTCTCCAGGTGCTTTCTAGGTCGTGTTACCCGTCTTCTTGGTGTACTGCTGTGGCGCCGTCCAGCCGTAGAGGCCGTCTCCGGGCTCCTCTCCTCCCAGCACCGTGTCGTACCTGGACATCGAGTCTCTGTGGTACACGTCTTCGTCGTCATCCTCCAGCGCCCCCACGCCAAAGGCCTGCAGGTCAAAGGTCAGCAGCAGCCTGTCAGAGGTGAGCGGATTTGTCTTGGAACTGTACGGACCATAACTCCCACCTGTCCAGCGACTCCTCCTCTCTTCAAGCTGGTCCGTCTGTCTCCAAACAGCCGACTCCTTGCTTCGGACTGCGGCCGGAAAAGATCGATGTGTTCGGCTGCGCCGCGGCCCAGCAGCGCCAGGCCCGGGTCCAGACCGCGGTACCCCAGACCCTGAACCCCCAGCTTCGGGTTGAAGTCGACCGGAGTCACGTCTTTAGGAGCGAACATCACATTCTCTGGAGCAAACTCCTCTTGGTCTTCGTCCTGATCAGGAAATAAAAGAGACAAATAACCGAGAAAAACTTCAGCTGCGTTCGGACCAACAGATCCGGTTCAGATCCACTTCTGTCCAGACTGTGACCAGTGTGTCTCACCGCTGAGTCCTCCGAACCAGCAGGGGGCAGCACACAGCCGTAGGCTCTTGTTCCACCATCTGTGTAAAGGACCAAGAGGTTAATGTTTAAAACAGGAGTTCACTTTATCACTAATATAATTCCACTCCAGTTCCTGCAGATCTGCTCTGCAGTCTGAGGAAGGACAGATGAGCACAAACTTCCAGATAATCCAGCTCTGACCTGAACCTGCCATCATGGCACAGAACAGAAGCACACTGCCACCATCAGGTCACCCTGACAGTTACAGCATGTTCCTCAGGATATCTGAAGGTCTGACACCAGAACTTTTAGGGTTCTGAAAAGTTACCCGTCTGCTGTCTGCCAGCTTTCCTCTTCACACGAGGCCCGACGCCCTGACCTTCCTTCCACCCCATCCTCGTCAGCAGCTCCACCCCGATGGATGACCTGAGAGACGAAACAGACCACCTGAGAGAAGGTTCTGTCCAAAGCAGCAGACAGAAACATTAACGCAGAATGTGTTTCTTCAGAGTTAAAGAAATCCAAATCCAGACGCGCTGCAGCCTTCAAACACTCCGCAGATTAAACAGCAGTGACCTGCTGCCTCTGGAGTCTGAGAGACACCATGGGACCGGCCCGGCGTGTTCAGAACCTTCCTCTGGGAGCAGCAGCCATGATATTTAATTTCATTCAGTTATAAAAATGCTTTCTCAGCTGATGGTGCATAAAACTAAGCAGAAAAGGGAATAATCAGTACAGCAAACATTGTATTAAGGTGCAGGTGTTACCTGGCAGGTGCGATCAGCTCTTCCAGCAGCAGGTCTCCAGGGATCAGAGCTGCCTGGGCACTGACGGCTCGCGCCTTCTCTGCAGTCTCATCTCTGCGGCTGGACGAGAACTCCTGACTGGTGGTGATTTCTCTGGGAGCGATGCCGTGCTCGCCGAAATCCTGGAACAGAGCAACCGTCAGCTCCAGCTCTGGTTCTTACACTCCCCCACCTGACCTGACCCACTCCATCATCTGACCCACTCCAGACCTCCACTCCATCATCTGACCCACTCCCCCACCTGACCTGACCCACTCCATCATCTGACCCACTCCATCATCTGACCCACTCCATCATCTGACCCACTCCAGACCTCCACTCCATCATCTGACCCACTCCAGACCTCCACTCCATCATCTGACCCACTCCATCATCTGACCCACTCCAGACCTCCACTGCCCCATCTGACCCACTCCAGACCTCCACTCCATCATCTGACCCACTCCAGACCTCCACTCCATCATCTGACCCACTCCAGACCTCCACTCCATCATCTGACCCACTCCAGACCTCCACTCCATCATCTGACCCACTCCAGACCTCCACTCCATCATCTGACCCACTCCAGACCTCCACTCCATCATCTGACCCACTCCAGACCTCCACTCCATCATCTGACCCACTCCAGACCTCCACTCCATCATCTGACCCACTCCAGACCTCCACTCCATCATCTGACCCACTCCAGACCTCCACTGCCCCATCTGACCCACTCCAGACCTCCACTGCCCCATCTGACCCACTCCAGACCTCCACTCCATCATCTGACCCACTCCAGACCTCCACTCCATCATCTGACCCACTCCAGACCTCCACTGCCCCATCTGACCCACTCCAGACCTCCACTCCATCATCTGACCCACTCCAGACCTCCACTCCATCATCTGACCCACTCCAGACCTCCACTCCATCATCTGACCCACTCCAGACCTCCACTCCATCATCTGACCCACTCCAGACCTCCACTCCCTGATCTGACCCACTCCAGACCTCCACTCCATCATCTGACCCACTCCAGACCTCCACTCCATCATCTGACCCACTCCAGACCTCCACTCCATCATCTGACCCACTCCAGACCTCCACTCCATCATCTGACCCACTCCAGACCTCCACTCCATCATCTGACCCACTCCAGACCTCCACTGCCCCATCTGACCCACTCCAGACCTCCACTCCATCATCTGACCCACTCCAGACCTCCACTCCATCATCTGACCCACTCCAGACCTCCACTCCATCATCTGACCCACTCCAGACCCCCACTCCATCATCTGACCCACTCCAGACCTCCACTCCATCATCTGACCCACTCCAGACCTCCACTCCATCATCTGACCCACTCCAGACCCCCACTCCATCATCTGACCCACTCCAGACCTCCACTCCATCATCTGACCCACTCCATCATCTGACCCACTCCATCATCTGACCCACTCCAGACCTCCACTCCATCATCTGACCCACTCCAGACCTCCACTCCATCATCTGACCCACTCCAGACCTCCACTGCCCCATCTGACCCACTCCAGACCTCCACTCCATCACCTGACCCACTCCAGACCTCCACTCCATCATCTGACCCACTCCAGACCTCCACTCCATCATCTGACCCACTCCAGACCTCCACTGCCCCATCTGACCCACTCCAGACCTCCACTGCCCCATCTGACCCACTCCAGACCTCCACTCCATCATCTGACCCACTCCAGACCTCCACTCCATCATCTGACCCACTCCAGACCTCCACTGCCCCATCTGACCCACTCCAGACCTCCACTGCCCCATCTGACCCACTCCAGACCTCCACTGCCCCATCTGACCCACTCCAGACCTCCACTCCATCATCTGACCCACTCCAGACCTCCACTCCCTGATCTGACCCACTCCAGACCTCCACTCCATCATCTGACCCACTCCAGACCTCCACTCCATCATCTGACCCACTCCAGACCTCCACTGCCCCATCTGACCCACTCCAGACCTCCACTGCCCCATCTGACCCACTCCAGACCTCCACTCCATCATCTGACCCACTCCAGACCTCCACTCCATCATCTGACCCACTCCAGACCTCCACTCCCTGATCTGACCCACTCCAGACCTCCACTCCATCATCTGACCCACTCCAGACCTCCACTCCATCATCTGACCCACTCCAGACCTCCACTCCATCATCTGACCCACTCCAGACCTCCACTCCATCATCTGACCCACTCCAGACCTCCACTCCATCATCTGACCCACTCCAGACCTCCACTGCCCCATCTGACCCACTCCAGACCTCCACTCCATCATCTGACCCACTCCAGACCTCCACTCCCTGATCTGACCCACTCCAGACCTCCACTCCATCATCTGACCCACTCCAGACCTCCACTCCATCATCTGACCCACTCCAGACCTCCACTCCATCATCTGACCCACTCCAGACCTCCACTCCATCATCTGACCCACTCCAGACCTCCACTCCATCATCTGACCCACTCCAGACCTCCACTCCATCATCTGACCCACTCCAGACCCCCACTCCATCATCTGACCCACTCCAGACCTCCACTCCATCATCTGACCCACTCCAGACCCCCACTCCATCATCTGACCCACTCCAGACCTCCACTCCATCATCTGACCCACTCCAGACCTCCACTCCATCATCTGACCCACTCCAGACCTCCACTCCATCATCTGACCCACTCCAGACCTCCACTCCATCATCTGACCCACTCCAGACCTCCACTCCATCATCTGACCCACTCCAGACCTCCACTCCATCATCTGACCCACTCCAGACCTCCACTCCATCATCTGACCCACTCCAGACCCCCACTCCATCATCTGACCCACTCCAGACCTCCACTCCATCATCTGACCCACTCCAGACCTCCACTCCATCATCTGACCCACTCCATCATCTGACCCACTCCAGACCTCCACTGCCCCATCTGACCCACTCCAGACCTCCACTCCATCATCTGACCCACTCCAGACCTCCACTCCATCATCTGACCCACTCCATCATCTGACCCACTCCAGACCTCCACTGCCCCATCTGACCCACTCCAGACCTCCACTCCATCATCTGACCCACTCCAGACCTCCACTCCATCATCTGACCCACTCCAGACCTCCACTCCATCATCTGACCCACTCCAGACCTCCACTCCATCATCTGACCCACTCCAGACCTCCACTCCATCATCTGACCCACTCCAGACCTCCACTGCCCCATCTGACCCACTCCAGACCTCCACTGCCCCATCTGACCCACTCCAGACCTCCACTCCATCATCTGACCCACTCCAGACCTCCACTCCATCATCTGACCCACTCCAGACCTCCACTGCCCCATCTGACCCACTCCAGACCTCCACTCCATCATCTGACCCACTCCAGACCTCCACTCCATCATCTGACCCACTCCAGACCTCCACTGCCCCATCTGACCCACTCCAGACCTCCACTCCATCATCTGACCCACTCCAGACCTCCACTCCATCATCTGACCCACTCCAGACCTCCACTCCATCATCTGACCCACTCCAGACCTCCACTCCATCATCTGACCCACTCCAGACCTCCACTCCATCATCTGACCCACTCCAGACCTCCACTCCATCATCTGACCCACTCCAGACCTCCACTCCCTGACCTGACCCACTCCAGACCTCCACTCCATCATCTGACCCACTCCAGACCTCCACTCCCTGACCTGACCCACTCCAGACCTCCACTCCATCATCTGACCCACTCCAGACCTCCACTCCATCATCTGACCCACTCCAGACCTCCACTGCCCCATCTGACCCACTCCAGACCTCCACTCCATCATCTGACCCACTCCAGACCTCCACTCCATCATCTGACCCACTCCAGACCTCCACTCCCTGACCTGACCCACTCCAGACCTCCACTCCATCATCTGACCCACTCCATCATCTGACCCACTCCAGACCTCCACTCCATCACCTGACCCACTCCAGACCTCCACTCCCTGACCTGACCCACTCCAGACCTCCACTCCCTGATCTGACCCACTCCAGACCTCCACTCCATCACCTGACCCACTCCAGACCTCCACTCCCTGATCTGACCCACTCCAGACCTCCACTCCCTGATCTGACCCACTCCAGACCTCCACTCCATCATCTGACCCACTCCAGACCTCCACTCCCTGACCTGACCCACTCCAGACCTCCACTCCCTGACCTGACCCACTCCAGACCTCCACTCCCTGATCTGACCCACTCCAGACCTCCACTCCCTGACCTGACCCACTCCAGACCTCCACTCCCTGATCTGACCCACTCCAGACCTCCACTCCCTGACCTGACCCACTCCAGACCTCCACTCCCTGACCTGACCCACTCCAGACCTCCACTCCCTGATCTGACCCACTCCAGACCTCCACTCCCTGATCTGACCCACTCCAGACCTCCACTCCATCACCTGACCCACTCCAGACCTCCACTCCCTGACCTGACCCACTCCAGACCTCCACTCCCTGATCTGACCCACTCCAGACCTCCACTCCATCACCTGACCCACTCCAGACCTCCACTCCCTGACCTGACCCACTCCAGACCTCCACTCCCTGATCTGACCCACTCCAGACCTCCACTCCATCATCTGACCCACTCCAGACCTCCACTGCCCCATCTGACCCACTCCAGACCTCCACTCCATCATCTGACCCACTCCAGACCTCCACTGCCTGATCTGACCCACTCCAGACCTCCACTCCATCATCTGACCCACTCCAGACCTCCACTGCCCCATCTGACCCACTCCAGACCTCCACTCCATCATCTGACCCACTCCAGACCTCCACTCCCTGACCTGACCCACTCCCTGACCTGACCCACTCCAGACCTCCACTCCCCCACCTGACCCACTCCCTGACCTGACCCACTCCAGACCTCCACTCCCTGATCTGACCCACTCCAGACCTCCACTCCCTGATCTGACCCACTCCAGACCTCCACTCCATCATCTGACCCACTCCATATTCTCCCTCCCTGACAGACTCATTTGAAATGATGAAAACTTTTCCTTTTAAAGTTACTCATCCTCTATGGAACATAATCATGTGATTTCTTCTTGAGGCAGTTTCTTCCTCCGTTTTTTTGTCTCAGTCAAACTCAGCTAACATCTCAGAAAGCTTCAGGCACAGTTCCACTGTCCCTCTCCTCCTCATACCTCTTCGTCCATGAAGTCCTCCGGTCTGACACGATGCTTCTCAGCTTTCTGTTGCCGCGACGACACGAAGGTTGATGGGCTCCAGCCTGAAGTCACAAGAGTGAAGGATGAGAAATGGACCCGTGGCTCAAGATGAAGAAAAATCTGCCCACTGTCAGCTCTGAGCATCACTGAGTGCTGGTCTGGAGTCAGTGTGGATCCCATGGAGAGATGAACCCTCCTGAAAGCTGAATAACTGAGTTCACAGATGAATAAACGCATCATTTCGGTGGAAACACTTCCTGTTACCACCTCCTGCTCGAGCTGAAGAGGAAAACACGTTAAATTCACGGTGAACTTTAGATTCTAAAAGTGAGAGCAGGTCTGTAGTTTCTTCTTCTTTTTTATCTTGGACGAGTCCAAATCAAACTGAAACTGTTGGAGAACATGAGCGACTCTGACCTTCTTTGGATCCCACAGTGTTAAAGTAACCGGCTGAGAAGCCTCCGGTGAACGCTCCGTGGAACCTGGCATACTGTCCCCTCTCATCCTTCACCGTCTGCTCGTGCAGCGGGACGGGCTTCCTCAGCGGTTCGTCTGCAAACACACAGCACAGGCTTTATCCAGCACCTACAGGCTGTTCACTTACTTTGTTCAACTCAAGCCCTTCAACTCCCCTTAGAAAAACATCCAGGCTCAACTCAGCCATCAGCAGAAGCTGCAGCTGCACACAAACCAGCCCACTTCCTCCATAATGATCTATTATTTCCAAAAAGCTACGAGAAACACACAATAAAATGAAATAATAATATATGCAGAGAGGAACAGGGAGCAGAATTATTGGGAAATAAATCCAAAGTTGGAATCAAAAGGTAAGAACAAAGGGGGAAAGATCAACCGGAGCTGCAGCTGATCCCTGAGGTCAGGACCACTGATCATCATGCATGGAGCATCAAACTTTATCTGAAGTTGCAGTGAATTCTGAGAGCAGTGCATGTTGCTGGTGAAATGGAGTAAAGCTGATTAGTCCCTTTGGTTCTGGAGGGTTCCTAACAGAGAATCCACCGGAAAGCAGCTGAGAGGCAGCAAGTAACTGAATCATCTCAAGGCAAAAAAAGCAGCTTCAGAAACTGATGCAAACAGTTAAAATGGCATCAAGACACTTTGGATCTGTTCTAAACACAAAGGGTTTAAGAACTAATTATCATCGTTTGCTAAACCAAGTAATTTAATCTTCTTCAGGCAGAGACCAAAGTGTTGCTGTGGCAGGGAGAAACTGTCCGGTTATATAGTTCCTCTGGATGGGATTTCTGTGGCTCCTACAGGGAGGAACCTTGGAGTTATTTCTGACCAGGATCTGTCCTCTGACTCCATATAAAACAGGTTTCTGCCTTCTTTCACCTTCGTAATAAATCAGGACCATCCTGTCTCAGGGTGATGCAGAGAAACTGCTCCATGCATCTGTTCCTTCAGGACTGAACTACTGTAATTCTTTATTATTGTTCTGTCCCACAGACTCTCTGAAAAGCCTCCAGCTGATCTAAAACCCTGCAGCCAGAGTTCTGATGAGATCTAACAGCAGAGATCGTGTTTCTCCAGTTTTAGCTTCTCTTCATTGGCTCCCTGTTAGATTCAGAATAGAATTTTAGGTTCTTCTCCTCACATATAAAGCTCTTAATGACCGAGCTCCATCACATCTTAAAGATCTCACAGCTGGATATTTCCCCAACAGAGCACTTTGCTCTCAGGCTGCAGGTTTCCTTGTGGTTCCCAGAGTTTCTAAAAGCAGAATGGGAGGCAGAGCCTTCAGTTATCAGGCCCCTAAAAGCAGAATGGGAGGCAGAGCCTTCAGTTATCAGGCCCCTAAAAGCAGAATGGGAGGCAGAGCCTTCAGTTATCAGGCCCCTAAAAGCAGAATGGGAGGCAGAGCCTTCAGTTATCAGGCCCCTAAAAGCAGAATGGGAGGCAGAGCCTTCAGTTATCAGGCCCCTAAAAGCAGAATGGGAGGCAGAGCCTTCAGTTATCAGGCCCCTAAAAGCAGAATGGGAGGCAGAGCCTTCAGTTATCAGGCCCCTAAAAGCAGAATGGGAGGCAGAGCCTTCAGTTATCAGGCCCCTAAAAGTAGAATGGGAGGCAGAGCCTTCAGTTATCAGGCCCCTAAAAGCAGAATGGGAGGCAGAGCCTTCAGTTATCAGGCCCCTAAAAGCAGAATGGGAGGCAGAGCCTTCAGTTATCAGGCCCCTAAAAGCAGAATGGGAGGCAGAGCCTTCAGTTATCAGGCCCCTAAAAGCAGAATGGGAGGCAGAGCCTTCAGTTATCAGGCCCCTAACAGCAGAATGGGAGGCAGAGCCTTCAGTTATCAGGCCCCTAAAAGCAGAATGGGAGGCAGAGCCTTCAGTTATCAGGCCCCTAAAAGCAGAATGGGAGGCAGAGCCTTCAGTTATCAGGCCCCTAAAAGCAGAATGGGAGGCAGAGCCTTCAGTTATCAGGCCCCTAAAAGCAGAATGGGAGGCAGAGCCTTCAGTTATCAGGCCCCTAACAGCAGAATGGGAGGCAGAGCCTTCAGTTATCAGGCCCCTAAAAGCAGAATGGGAGGCAGAGCCTTCAGTTATCAGGCCCCTAAAAGCAGAATGGGAGGCAGAGCCTTCAGTTATCAGGCCCCTAAAAGCAGAATGGGAGGCAGAGCCTTCAGTTATCAGGCCCCTAAAAGCAGAATGGGAGGCAGAGCCTTCAGTTATCAGGCCCCTCTCTGTGGAACCAGCTGCCAGTTTGGCTTCAGGAAGCAGACCCCCTCTCTACCTTTAAGATCAGGCTGAAACTCTCCTTCCTGATAAAGCTTATAGTTAGGGATGGCTCAGGTGAGCCTGAAACATCCCATAGTTCTGCTGCTATAGGCCCAGCCTGCTGGGGGAGCTCCCATGATGCACCTCTCCTCCCTCCATGTACAGATGACATCATTGCTGTCATTAACTTGTGTTTCTCTCTCTCAGCAGGTGTCTCTGGCCTGGTGTTACGCTGCTTGTTGTCCCCTCTTTCCTGTCCTCTCAGCCCCAGCTGGTCCAGGCAGATGGACCCTTCCTGGTTCTGGTTCTGGTTCTGATGGAGGTTTCTTGCAGATGGGGGCTGAGAGGACAGATGTTTTAAGTCCACCATCATTCAGCCAAAAGTATGAATCATGTGACAATTTATTAACTTTTTTTGGTAGCAGAAACTGATTTTTTGGAGGGTCAAACAGCTAAATGTGCCTTCCTCTCTGTTAACCCGTTTAAACAGAAAACATTAAAAGTGAAGCTCAATATGAGCTTTAAACAGAGTGGCAGCTGCTCATAATGTTGCCTGTCTGCTGCTCTCATTAGGATAATACAGCTCTTTTCACTCCTGTTTCACCACCGGACAGATGCTTAAAACATCCTCTCAGGTCTCCCCACAAACACCGGTGAATAGCCCGAGGAGACATGGAGCTTCATATGTTAACCATGAATGGCTGTTTCTTGAGTGAAGTCCCTCCGAGCAGCTAGCAGACTGTTAGCTTAGCCTCTGCGTTGACCCGCTGGAAGCTCCGCGGTTCGTTCCTCTCCTCCATAAAGTGACAGAAAGTGAAGCGGGGAAGAGGATCCGTCATCACAGATCATACAGTTAACTCTACCTTCCTCCAGAGGCTCCAACGGAGTGCCGTAAGTCACAAAATCCTCCTCGCTATCACTATCAGACGCCATCTTTACTATGACTACGGCAGTCGAAGAAGGACAAACTTTACGGAGGAACGTGAGGCGTTGTTTACATAAAATGAAGTGAAAAAACAGAGAAACTGCGACATCTAGCGGTAGAACAGTGTAGCTGTAGCAAAGATCATTTAACCAAAAGCACAGAAACTAAAATACTGTTGCTGAGCCCTCACTCAGATGGATCAAATAACTGCATTTATTTGTTATTTCTAATGTCCTGTGATGACTCTGTAGGGAACTGGCACAATATAAATAAATAAATGACCAAAAACATTGATTTTTTAGTATATTTATGTTGTTGAGTTTAAATGGTCTGTTTCTGAATATTAAACAAAGCTTCACTGAGATGAACTCATGTGACAAAGTGAAGATTAAATGAAAAGTCAACAAACGTTTCATGTTGGTGGTGCAGAGCTCTGTCTGCAACAGGTGATCAGGGTCAGGGTCAGGGTCAGGGATAGGGATAGGGTCAGGGTCAGGGTCAGGGATAGGGTCAGGGTCAGGGATAGGGTCAGGGTTAGGGTCAGGGTCAGGCTGGTTAGGGTCAGGATCAGGGTCAGGGATAGGGTCAGGGTCAGGGTCAGGGTCAGGGATAGGGTCAGGGTCAGGCTGGTTAGGGTCAGGATCAGGGTCAGGGATCGGGTCAGGGATAGGGTCAGGGTCAGGGATAGGGTCAGGGTCAGGCTGGTTAGGGTCAGGATCAGGGTCAGGGATAGGGTCAGGGTCAGGGTCAGGGTCAGGGTCAGGGATAGGGTCAGGCTGGTTAGAGTCAGGGTCAGTGTCAGTGTCAGGGTCAGGGTCAGGGTCAGGGTCAGGGATAGGGATAGGGATAGGGTCAGGGTCAGGGATAAGGTCAGGGTCATGCTGGTCAGGCTGGTTAGGGTCAGGGTGGTCAGGGTGGTCAGGCTGGTTAGGGTCAGGGTGGTCAGGGTCAGGCTCAGGGTCAGGGTCAGGTATCTGGGTTCATAGCCCGTGATCCACATCATCTTCCTCCTCATCAAAGCATGTCTCCTTCATATGAGGATGGACTCCATCACTTAGGACTATCACAGCAAGGCCGGCTCCATTCAGCACAGGGGTCAAAGAGGTCACGGCACATGTGCACTCACCTGCCTGTTGAGCTTAAGACTCAGTATAACTGCTGTGAAGTTCATGTTCTGCTCCTGCACTGATTCTCTCAGTCAGCTGAGGAAGATCTGCTCTCCCATTCAGAATCAGCACCAGCTGGACGTCATCACATGAGATCCAGCAGGCTTTTATCTTGTTTCGGGCCTCAGTCGTGGTCCATGTTTGGTGGATTTCTATGAAGGTACCGGTGTGGTGTCAACAGACCAAAATGGTCTGTTTCTGAATATTAAACAAAGCTTCACTGAGATGAACTCATGTGACAAAGTGAAGATTAAATGAAAAGTCAACAAACGTTTCATGTTGGTGGTGCAGAGCTCTGTCTGCAACAGGTGATCAGGGTCAGGGTCAGGGTCAGGGATAGGGATAGGGTCAGGGTCAGGGTCAGGGATAGGGTCAGGGTCAGGGATAGGGTCAGGGTTAGGGTCAGGGTCAGGGTCAGGCTGGTTAGGGTCAGGGTCAGGGATCGGGTCAGGGATAGGGTCAGGGTCAGGGATAGGGTCAGGGTCAGGCTGGTTAGGGTCAGGATCAGGGTCAGGGATAGGGTCAGGGTCAGGGTCAGGGTCAGGGTCAGGGATAGGGTCAGGCTGGTTAGAGTCAGGGTCAGTGTCAGTGTCAGGGTCAGGGTCAGGGTCAGGGTCAGGGTCAGGGATAGGGATAGGGATAGGGTCAGGGTCAGGGATAAGGTCAGGGTCATGCTGGTCAGGCTGGTTAGGGTCAGGGTGGTCAGGGTGGTCAGGGTCAGGGTCAGGGTCAGGGTCAGGGTCAGGGTCAGGGATAGGGTCAGGCTGGTTAGAGTCAGGGTCAGTGTCAGTGTCAGGGTCAGGGTCAGGGTCAGGGTCAGGGATAGGGATAGGGATAGGGTCAGGGTCAGGGATAAGGTCAGGGTCATGCTGGTCAGGCTGGTTAGGGTCAGGGTGGTCAGGGTGGTCAGGGTCAGGGTCAGGCTGGTCAGGCTGGTTAGGGTCAGGGTGGTCAGGGTCAGGCTCAGGGTCAGGGTCAGGTATCTGGGTTCATAGCCCGTGATCCACATCATCTTCCTCCTCATCAAAGCATGTCTCCTTCATATGAGGATGGACTCCATCACTTAGGACTATCACAGCAAGGCCGGCTCCATTCAGCACAGGGGTCAAAGAGGTCACGGCACATGTGCACTCACCTGCCTGTTGAGCTTAAGACTCAGTATAACTGCTGTGAAGTTCATGTTCTGCTCCTGCACTGATTCTCTCAGTCAGCTGAGGAAGATCTGCTCTCCCATTCAGAATCAGCACCAGCTGGACGTCATCACATGAGATCCAGCAGGCTTTTATCTTGTTTCGGGCCTCAGTCGTGGTCCATGTTTGGTGGATTTCTATGAAGGTACCGGTGTGGTGTCAACAGACCAAAACCAGGAGGTATCAGGAGAGGAAGTTTATGTGTTCAGGTCTTAAGGTTCTGACACATCGGGCCCCTGGACGGACGATGAGGCTCCTGCAGCAGAACCTTTTTTGTGTTGTTATGTCTCTTTGTGGGCATTTCATTTAGATATTTAGTTTGTTCTTATATTTAATATTGAGATTAAATGGGGCCAATAATGAAGCCCAAATGGAAATGAAAGGGAGGAAGACTTTGAACTGTGCAGGAACAGATTTAGGAACATAATAAGTTCACATAGTTTTCCATCATTTTGTGGTAATTTCTGTTGTTTTGTGCTTTTACAAACACGTAACCCAGTCCTGATGCCAGTGTGGACCCATGCAGCAGCTTCTCTGTTTGAGAGAGCAGAATTAATTTATCTGTCTGCAGAGTATGAGCATGTCCAGAAACAAGTGTCTTTAGAATTCTACACAACCTGCAGGTTGTTTGTGAGAGCAATTACATTTCATAAACTCATCTTTTAAAAACAAAACAACACATGAAAATCTTCTTACTTCAGCCAACGAACAGCTGGACAAAGAGTCAAAAGTACCTGCACAGATGCACCAAATGTACGGATAGATAAATATGACTCCAAATCAGAAAGAGCTGCCAACATGTTTCCTGTTGAGTCTCAGCTTCATTTAATCTGGTAACAAACATCATTTCTACACCTCAGACCTGCAGCATCCCATAAAGTCAGTGAACCTTTTCCCACTTTGTGTCCTTCTGCCAACACTTAAAGCCGTTCTGACTCTGAGGAAACCAGGTGATGCAGAGTTCCAGCTGTTATTTTGTCCCATTCCTCCTTAAACAGGTCTTAAGGTGTGCAGCAGTGCGGGGGGGTGGTTGTTTCTCTGCTGGGGACAGGTCAGGACTGCAGGCAGCCAGTCCAGCACCCGTACCTCTTCTTCCTCAGCCAGGCCTCTGGACTGTGGCAGAATGTGGTTTTCCATGGTCTGCTTGAACAATGCTGGGACGTCCCAGGAAAAGATGTGGCCTTGAAGGCAGCATATGTTGCTGTAAAATCTCAGTGAGCTTTTCTGCATTAATGCTGCCGTCACAGAAGTGGAAATGAGCTTTGCCCCCTGATCCAACCCCATACCATCACAGAGCCTGGCTGCAGGGACTGGTTGCTGACAGCAGGCTGGATGCTGCTTTTGCTCTTTGCTCCATTTCTTCCAACAAAGATGTGGAATACTGATGGGTCTGACCACAGCACACGTTTCCACCGTGTGACGGTCCATCCCAGACTGATCTGATAATTTGCATTGAACAGCCTTTGAGGAGTTCATCCATCGAACAAGAGTTCTTCTTTTCTTCAAGTCTGAAATCCCTCCAAGTCCATCAGTTATCTATAAAGACTCTGTTGGCTCAGCAGAGAGCTGAGGCCCCATAAATATGTGAACTTTATTCCACCAAACAGCTGAACTTCAGGGGGGATAAAATATTTGAACCTCAGTAATCTGTGATCTTTGAGCAGGACCAGAGTGGGAAACAAGAAAAGTGACTTCATCCCTCCTGTGTGTGGGTTAGGGTTAGGTTCCAGATCTCTGAGACGTTTAAATGTGAAGCAACATCACGTCTTCAGTAAAATAAACTCAGCTGAGACGCTGCTCATATGAAGACATTGTTTCAGTGCTCAGGTTAAATCTGCAAACCAATTTAAATGGAATCAAAACCAGGGAAACCCAGAGAAGATCCTCTGCATTTATCTGAGGGTTCTCAGAGGATGAAATGTTTCCTGTGACCTCCATCGCTGACCGCCACTAGATGTCAGCGCCTGCCTGCAGCTCACAGCTCTGACAGCTGGACGCTCTGCAGAGCTGATGTGAGATTTCAGCTCATCTCACGCCCAGAACGCATCTGCTGAGTATCGACTGACTGCCGGTTCAATCCGTCTCATCTGAGCGGGACCAGAACAAAAAACGACCCGACCCGCTTCCTGTCTGCTCTGCAGCAAACCCAAAACTTTACTGATTAATCAACACTTCCTGAAATGATTAAAAAAATCTCTTTCTGTGGTTTCCAGAGAACTTCCACGAGTCCGTCCAACATCTGGAAACCCAGAGAGGTTCAGGTCAGCGGTTCGTGTGAAGGAAAAGAACATGTTGGACATCTTACAGGAAAGAACAGAAGTCAGTTCTGATAAAAGCTGGGATTCTTTTCTCTCTGCAGCTCCGACCCGCTCAGGGTTCCCTTTCTGACTGTAAACCAGTGAACAGTTTAACTTTGGAGGGTGCAGCTGGTGAAGGTGAGCAGACGTTATCTCTCTGAAGTGGGTTCGGGTTCGGGTTCAGGTTCAGGTTCGGGTTCGGGTTCGGGTTCAGGTTCAGGTTCGGGTTCGGGTTCAGGTTCAGGTTCGGGTTCAGGTTCAGGTTCCCGTAGAACAACAGCATTAATCGTTAATGTCGCTGCTTTTTCTTTCTTTTGCTTGATTTTTTTACATCAAACATTACAAACATGACCAAAGAAGCCCTGATGAACATGAAACCGACCAAACGCAGAAAAGCTACGTCACCATCGCCCCCTGGTGGCTGGCTGCAGTATGGCCCATAAGCCCCGCCCCTTCCACGCACGTGGAACTCAAACCTGCCTCAAGCACGTTTTTTTGTGTGATTTAAAGATTCAAACTTGGCTGTTTCATTGTGTGGCAGGAAGAAAGATCTGAGAGTTATTATTAAAACGGTTTGAACTGTCCTGGTCAGTCAGGTCACATGGTTCTGCTTCAGCTGGTTCTTTTGGGCTTGTTTTCATAGATCTGCGACTGTTCCTTTAAACCCAGCTGATGAAACTTTCCCCACCAGTGGAACACGATAAACAAGGAGAACTTTTCTCCTCAATGCATCCACAGAACAAACTGTCCATAAATCCCACTCACAGCTGAGGACAGACGTGTTCTTCTGTCATTTGAAACGTGTGCACGTCAGGATTAACTGTGGATTTATTTTCAGTTTGTTGAAGAAGAACCCGGCGCAGCAGAACCTCAACCTCCGGCCCAGACTCAGCAGCACCTCCATCCGAAGGAGAAGGAACACCGAGGACAGTAAAGTCCACCTTCTGCCTCTCTGAACAGTGGAGGCGGTCTCAGGTACCACCTCCAGCAGGTTTCAAACCCAAGAACAACCTGCCAGCTGTGCTTATGATTCATTTTCAGGATTCAGTGTTGCTTTAATGTTTGAACCTGAAACATGTGAGTAAATCCCCAGCTTTGGTTCAGACTCATCCTGTGAAAAACTCCTTTCTTTCACCTGAACTCATCCTGTGTGACGTCCTGAATGAGATGGGCCTCGTTCTGCTGCAGCGTTACACCTCAGCGGCTCCGAATGTCGTCAGAACCGCTGAAATATTAAAGAGACGCGCTGCTGCACAGAAACTCATGACTAAAGCATTAAGAGCTGCTTCTGATCTCCCTGCAGCTCATGACGCAACGCGCTGAAACGCAGTGCACGTCGGAGCGTGCACGTGTGGATCCAAGAAGCACGAGAAGATGAAGAAAATAAAAGTTCTGTAGAAGAGAAGGAAGGGAAGGAGATGAGGACAGAAGGTTTGATGGGGAAGGAAGGAGGACAGGGGGGAGTAGTGGGAGATAAGAATGCTGGCTGTTCCTCTCCGTTCTCACACCTCCCCCTGCTGCTGCTTATCGCTTCAAATTCCCTGAAAATCAGATTAGAACAGATGGACTTTCTCTGAGACCGGATGGGACTGAAACCAGAACCACCAGATGAAAACCAGTAAGACCCGAGCGGCAGGAAGAGGCTGACAGGATCCAGGGGGTGATTATTGATTATTGATTGTGGGCTGCTGTCAGAGAAACATGTGGAGTGCTCCTCTGCTGGATCCTGCTCCTCATTCCTGGGCGGGTCACAGTGGAGACGCCCGCGGGCCTCCTCCAACCGGACCAGACAGATCCTGCTCTTCATCATCGGAGGAGGGGGTGAGTTCAGGGCCTCACCTGAATCGTCTGTGAGCTTCTTGTAGGTTTGGGGCAGATATAACAGCTTCATGCTAAGAAGCTCCAACACCTCAGACTTGGACCGAGCCCACAGCTGTGGTTCCTCCTCCCAGAACCCTCGCCCGGCACCAGCCTGCATGACTGACCTTTGACCCCTCACCTCCTGTTCCTGCTCTCAGAGGCAGCTTTGCTTTTTGATGAGTGACCTTTCTATGATGTCTCCCCTTGTTCTGATGCAGATGTTCATTTCTTCTGTGGTTTCAAACTTCAGATGAAAGTTGATGTTTTTAGTATTTCTGTTTGAACTGATCCTCCTTCGGGTTTCTGTTGGACTATAACACTGCAGAACCCCCAGTTCCGGGCTGTGTAACTCACACACTGACTGCAGGTTTGCTGGTGGACCGCAGACACTCGACATTTGACAGGAAGTGAACAAACACAAAAGGGTAAGAAGAAGTGAGGCTGTTAAACTGCAGGCTGCTGAACCCAAACAGCTTATTGTTTATTGTTCAGCAGCAGAACACGAACCAGCTGGATCGACACCGTCCAAACTTTGTTTCTGCTCAGTGTCAGTATCACTGAGGGCTCAGTGTGTGTGTGCACGTTGATGTGCATGTACAAAGTGTAGAATCTGGGCAGAGCTGCGTACGCAAAACACAATGAAAACGTGATGTAAACATCATGTAAACATCATGTAAACATAATGTAAACAGCATGTAAACATCATGTAAACATAATATAAACATAATGCAAACATCATGTAAACATCATGTAAACAGCATGTAAACATGTAAACATAATGTAAACATAATGTAAACATAATATAAACATAATGCAAACATCATGTAAACATAATGTAAACATCATGTAAACATAATGTAAACATAATGCAAACATCATGTAAACATCATGTAAACATCATGTAAACATAATGTAAACATAATGTAAACATCATGTAAACATAATATAAACATAATGTAAACATAATGTAAACATAATGTAAACAGCATGTAAACATAATGCAAACATCATGTAAACATCATGTAAACATAATGTAAACAGCATGTAAACATAATGCAAACATCATGTAAACATCATGTAAACATAATATAAACATAATGCAAACATAATGTAAACATCATGTAAACATCATGTAAACAGCATGTAAACAGCATGTAAACATGTAAACATAATGTAAACATAATGTAAACATAATATAAACATAATGCAAACATCATGTAAACATAATGTAAACATCATGTAAACATAATGTAAACATAATGCAAACATCATGTAAACATCATGTAAACATCATGTAAACAGCATGTAAACATAATGTAAACAGCATGTAAACATAATGCAAACATCATGTAAACATCATGTAAACATAATGTAAACAGCATGTAAACATAATGCAAACATCATGTAAACATCATGTAAACATAATGTAAACAGCATGTAAACATAATGCAAACATCATGTAAACATAATGTAAACAGCATGTAAACAGCATGTAAACACGATGTAAACAGCATGTAAACATAATGTAAACATAATGTAAACATCATGTAAACATAATGTAAACATAATGTAAACATAATGTAAACATAATGTAAACATAATGCAAACATCATGTAAACATCATGTAAACATAATGTAAACAGCATGTAAACATAATGTAAACATGTAAACATAATGTAAACATAATGTAAACATCATGTAAACATCATGTAAACACGATGTAAACAGCATGTAAACAGCATGTAAACATAATGTAAACATAATGTAAACATAATGTAAACATAATATAAACATAATGCAAACATCATGTAAACATAATGTAAACATCATGTAAACATAATGTAAACATAATATAAACATAATGCAAACATCATGTAAACATAATGTAAACATAATGTAAACATAATATAAACATAATGCAAACATCATGTAAACATAATGTAAACATCATGTAAACATAATGTAAACATAATGCAAACATCATGTAAACATCATGTAAACATCATGTAAACATAATGTAAACATCATGTAAACATAATATAAACATAATGTAAACATAATGTAAACATAATGCAAACATCATGTAAACAGCATGTAAACATAATGTAAACAGCATGTAAACATAATGCAAACATCATGTAAACATCATGTAAACATAATGTAAACAGCATGTAAACATAATGCAAACATCATGTAAACATCATGTAAACATAATGTAAACAGCATGTAAACACGATGTAAACAGCATGTAAACATAATGTAAACATAATGTAAACATCATGTAAACATAATGTAAACATAATGTAAACATAATGTAAACATAATGTAAACATAATGTAAACATAATGTAAACATAATGCAAACATCATGTAAACATCATGTAAACATAATGTAAACAGCATGTAAACATAATGTAAACATGTAAACATAATGTAAACATAATGTAAACATAATGTAAACATCATGTAAACACGATGTAAACAGCATGTAAACAGCATGTAAACATAATGTAAACATCATGTAAACACGATGTAAACAGCATGTAAACACGATGTAAACAGCATGTAAACATCATGTAAACATAATGTAAACATAATGTAAACATAATGTAAACATCATGTAAACATCATGTAAACATAATGTAAACATCATGTAAACATAATATAAACATAATGTAAACATAATGTAAACATCATGTAAACATAATGTAAACATAATGTAAACATCATGTAAACATAATGTAAACATAATGTAAACATGTAAACATAATATAAACACAATGTAAACATCATGTAAACATAATGTAAACAGCATGTAAACATCATGTAAACACGATGTAAACAGCATGTAAACATCATGTAAACATAATGTAAACATCATGTAAACACGATGTAAACAGCATGTAAACATCATGTAAACATAATATAAACATAATGTAAACACAATGTAAACATAATGTAAACAGCATGTAAACACGATGTAAACAGCATGTAAACATAATGTAAACATAATATAAACATAATGCAAACATCATGTAAACAGCATGTAAACATAATATAAACATAATGCAAACACAATGTAAACATAATGTAAACATAATGTAAACAGCATGTAAACATCATGTAAACACGATGTAAACATCATGTAAACACGATGTAAACATCATGTAAACAGCATGTAAACATAATGTAAACATGTAAACATCATGCAAACATCATGTAAACATCATGTAAACAGCATGTAAACATCATGTAAACATCATTAGCATTAGTAGTTCAGAAAATAACAATACAGACAAGTAGCAGATGCTTGGGATTAATGCTGAGTTCTAAAAGTCCTGGATGTGGGTCAACGTCATCATGAAATCGACTTCTTCAACAACTTCACAAGAAATCTTGAAGCCAAACGAACAAATCTCATCACCAACATAACCTCCCTAAGTGGATCAAAGTTTCAGTGCAGCGGTGCTTTGTAACAGAGCTGCTGCCTTGGCTCACAGGCACACGGTCAGAGAACTCAGTCATGACAGGCAGCGTACAGATTCCTCAACAGCTTTGCTTCTGCGTTGTCTACATTCTCCCATATGAAGCCTGAGCAGCAGAAAGCTGCGATTATCCTCCACACATCTTAATCTGCAGTGAAGGCAACGAGCATGTGACAGTTCACAGTGGCCTGGTTGTTTGGGTGACATTTTCACAGCTCCATCCACAGCATATGACCGGTCAACCCAGAGCTGACACTTGGTTAACACTTTCCATGAACAACAAACTTTAAGCCGGACACAGAGGTGACGCCAAGGTCAGCTGAGGATCGAAAAGGTGAACAGAGTGAGAGAAGTCATGAAGCAGTAATCTGCTGGCTTTACTTTGACCTGCTTTTACAACAAATCTGAATCAGGACTAAAACTGCTGTGAAAGCCAAGTTAAACTGGGGTCAGCAAGTAGATCCAGGACTCATATGACCTGATGACCCCTGATAACAGCTGATAACAGCTGATAACACCTGATAACAGCTGATAACAGCTGATAACAGCTGATAACAGCTGATAACAGCTGATAAAGGCTGATAACAGCTGATAACAGCTGATAAAGGCTGATAACAGCTGATAACGGCTGATAACAGCTGATAACAGCTGATAAAGGCTGATAACAGCTGATAACGGCTGATAAAGGCTGATAACAGCTGATAAAGGCTGATAACAGCTGATAACGGCTGATAACAGCTGATAACAGCTGATAACAGCTGATAACAGCTGATAACAGCTGATAAAGGCTGATAACAGCTGATAACAGCTGATAAAGGCTGATAACAGCTGATAACGGCTGATAACAGCTGATAACAGAATAGAATTTAAGATTCTTCTCCTCACATTTAAAGCTCTTAATGACCGAGCTCATTCATATCTTAAAGATCTCACAGTTGGATATTTCCCCAACAGAGCACTTTGCTCTCAGGCTGCAGGTTTCCTTCAGTTGAGGAAGCCTTCAGTTATCAGGCCCCTAAAAGCAGAATGGGAGGCAGAGCCTTCAGTTATCAGGCCCCTAAAAGCAGAATGGGAGGCAGAGCCTTCAGTTATCAGGCCCCTAAAAGCAGAATGGGAGGCAGAGCCTTCAGTTATCAGGCCCCTAAAAGCAGAATGGGAGGCAGAGCCTTCAGTTATCAGGCCCCTAAAAGCAGAATGGGAGGCAGAGCCTTCAGTTATCAGGCCCCTAAAAGCAGAATGGGAGGCAGAGCCTTCAGTTATCAGGCCCCTAAAAGCAGAATGGGAGGCAGAGCCTTCAGTTATCAGGCCCCTAAAAGCAGAATGGGAGGCAGAGCCTTCAGTTATCAGGCCCCTAAAAGCAGAATGGGGGGCAGAGCCTTCAGTTATCAGGCCCCTCTCTGTGGAACCAGCTGCCAGTTTGGCTTCAGGAAGCAGACCCCCTCTCTACCTTTAAGATCAGGCTGAAACTTTCCTTTCTGATAAAGCTTATAGTTAGGGATGGCTCAGGTGAGCCTGAAACATCCCATAGTTCTGCTGCTATAGGCCCAGCCTGCTGGGGGAGCTCCCATGATGCACCAGGTTGCAGGTTACGGGCATCGCAGAGGTTTGATCCTGAGGGTGCTTTGTGTACGCTGACCTCCCTTTGGTGACGTTGAGCATTGTTTTAACATCGTTTCTTGCCGGTTTCTAAAGCTGTTTACAGCTCCTTCTGTGAGGCAGCTTATATGATCTCTTATATAACTGAGCTCTGTGTTGTGGAGCAGCGATGACGAGCACATGCTTTGTAAGAGGATTCAGAGTCTGGACTCTGCAGGCTTGTTCTTATTCTTATTACTCCTCCTTCCTCACTTCTGCCCATCCTACAGTCTGCTCTGTAACTCTGAAAGAGGAAATCAAACAATCCGCTTCCTGCTTCTTAAGTGTCTTCAGTTTTTCTGCTGATTCACTTCTGTTTGTTACTGAGTCTGTCTTTAGATGAATAAATGTCACAAAGTCACGCAACAAGCAGCTCCACCTGTGTGGATGGCACAGAACATCAGTGATCCACTGCAGAACGTCTGAAAGATGGAACGTCTTTAATTACCAAAACCAAAACAGTGAAAAGTGTTGGGAAAACATCCAGATCACCATTTCAACCAGTTTAATGCTTCTGGGCTACATTAAGGTTTTACTTCATGGGTAAAACAGAGTTTGCTGTGGGTTAGTGACACGGAGGCTGTGCACGTACAGAATAATAAGAACATATTTTCAGCCCTTACTGGTGAAGCTGTAACTTAGAACTACTGTAGGCAACATTAAATAATACAGATAAATTAGCTAAGAAATAAGCGCAGAGAATATGATAAAATCCCATTTCTCTTTATTTCTCAGTGTAAACAGTCTCCTAAAAGTGACTGATGCTATCTGGCTACATGGTAGATGATTGATAGGTTGGTTATTAAAAGCTGAACATTCTCCAGCATGTTATCTGTGTCAGGATCTTTGAGTGATTTAGTGTTTTTCTGGTTTAGTTTTGTATTCTTTTGTCTAGTCGGTTTAGTTTCCATGAGTTTCTTTGTCATTTCCTGTTTCCCTCAGTTCCCTGTGAGCCCCCCCCCCATCTCCAGTGTTGATTATCCTCAGGTGTCTTTGCTCAGTAATCACTCCCTCCTCAGCATTTAGTCTCCTGCTTTCCTCCCAGTCTCAGTCAGATGCTCCCCATGTACTCCTTCTCGTTCTCTCGTTGTTTCTTCCAAAGCTCTTTGCATACTTTAGTTTTGTTAGTTTTCTTCTGCATTTTCTAGTTTTTCCAGCTTTGCTGCCATTTTGATTTTTGGAATAAACCTTTGTTAACCTTTGAAGTTCTGCGTCTGGGTCCTACCTTCCTGCCCCTGCGTTTCCTGACCATCTGCTCAGCTGCAGCGAGTGAAGATATCAGCCTGTTGGGAACAGGCAGCTACAGTCTCTGAGTCCAGACTCTGTATCAGGGTCAAGGAAGAAACCTCGAGTCTGGACCATCATGCTGGATACATAGGAGGTGTTTGAACTAAAGCCAGAGGATTCTCCCCTTTCAGCTCTGTGTTTGGTCTCCTCCAACACATGAGGGGAGTGTTCAGCTCTTCAGCTGCTTCTCTGTTCTCCAGGGACTCAAACAGGCAGGAAACAAACCTCAGCTTAAACAATCAGCCAAAACAGGCTAAAAAGCTGCAGAAATATTGAACTAATATGGACTACTGATTAAAGCAAACCGGCCATACTGCAGCTCCCACATATTGAAGCTGCTCATGCTGTTCCTTTTTCACAGTTACATTACTGTGGTCACACAGTTCCTCCTTTTTAAATCAACCTGCGGTCACAGCGACGTTACCACATGACAACAACATGCCAGAGTTATTACTGTCACTTAAAAGCTCATAAAACAAGCTCTGCAGACTAAATTAAATCTGATCATTAAAACGTTTAAACGAGTCAAACCAAACAAAATGATGCTGCTCCAATGTGTGTAAAATGCAAAGAAATGTTCACGTGTGCAGAAGAGGAATTAAGCAACAAAGGAAGGTCATCAAAAGCATTTATTTCTCTCCCAGGACACCTGGGGAGTGTGAAGGCAGCTCCCAAACATGTGAAGAGGAACTGGATACAGAATGCAAAAGGAATCTAAAAGATATTAGTTTCTACTTTTTCATCCTGCTTTAAAAATATCCCTAATGTGACCAAACAGAAGCAGAACTGAGACACAGTGAAGACTAAGAGAGAAACTACTAAAAACACCAAGCTGAAAATAAAAGTGAAACCGAAGAAAAGCAGCCTGACCATATCTGATGAACACCACCTGATGCTTTTTACCAATAAAACTACGACCAGCAGAGACACAAAGTGAGATTTATGTTCACACAGTTAAGTTTGTGAAGCCTGAGTTTTGTTGAACAATGAGACGAGACTTTAAGGCTGAGGAAGAAGGACGATGCATCCGTATGAGACGAAACACGCGAAACGCAGGATGAAAGCAGGAGAAAGTCACGCTGCAGAATGACGACACAACAGAGAGGAGACAGAGGGAGGATGAGGACAGCAGGACGCGATGAAGAGCAAACAGCAACCGAGAGGAAGACATGACGGCATCAAGAATGGACAGAGAAGCTAAGACAGAGAGGAAAGGAAACAACAGAAAAGATTTACAGGAGAGAAGCTGCTGGGAGAGACAAAAGGACACAACAGGAAATGAGAGAAGAGGAGAGAGAAAAAAGTGAAGCAGAAACAAAAAGAGGAGAAAAACACAATGAGACGAGACCACAGCAGGAGGAAAACAGACGGGATGAGAGGAGAGAGAAGGATTACCAGCAGAAAAAGGTGTGAGAGTGTCCTCCATCAGTTAATGAAGCTGCAGAAAGGTTGTGTGTCTGCAGGGAGGAGGCCCAGCGCTGATCCTCTGATCCCTCACAGAAGACACTTGGTCATATTTCTTGTGGTGGAGGGAATGTCCTGTTGGCTTCAGCAGCTTCGCTACAATTTATGTGACGGCGTTATCGTTGACCTTCGGTTCGCCGGCAGCAGCGAGCTGCAGGGAGGCATTCGCAGGTCAGAGGTCGGCGTAACAGATGAGGCAGATATTAAGCAATGTGCATTAAAAGTCCCTCCTTATCTGAGCTGTAAATTCCCTGCAGACACTCAGCTAAAACTCTGTCATCATGTCTTTACAGTTGCTGAAGATCGTATCTCATCTGTAGCTCTTTTTCAGACCTGCAGCAGCTTCATTCAGCCTGTCGCACATCTGCAGAACATCTGCCAGTGGTGAAGGTCAGCTTTTACCTCACAAACCCAGATAACATCAAGCCACATCTTCTACACCCGCTTAATCCGTCGGTCGCTGGAGCCTCTCCCAGCGGTCATCGGGCGAGAGGCGGGGTCACCTGGACAGGGCGCCATCATAGGCCACACAGAGACAAACAACCACACTCACTCCTCAGGACAGTTTTAGAGACAACAGTTAACCTAACAGCATGTTTTTGGATGGTGGGAGGAAGCCGGAGAACCGGAGAGAACCCAGGCAGACACGGGGAGAACATG
Organism: Leuresthes tenuis; assembly: GCA_036924055.1. Taxonomy (NCBI): domain Eukaryota; kingdom Metazoa; phylum Chordata; class Actinopteri; order Atheriniformes; family Atherinopsidae; genus Leuresthes; species Leuresthes tenuis. Next base: position 600,565 of record JAVGWW010000001.1, read on the forward strand.
CAGCCTCCATACAGGATCGAACCTGGAACCCTCTGCTGTGAGGCGGCGGTGCCTAACCCTAACCTTGACCCTAACCTTAACCTTAACCTTAACCTTAACCTTAACCCTAACCCTAACCCTAACCCTAACCTTAACCTTAACCTTAACCCTAACCCTAACCCACCACACCACCGTGCAGCCTGGAGCCTAAACTAATTACAGCAGTTAACTCTTAAACGTATTGCACGGAAAGCTTAAGTGGTTCTGATTCTGAGCTAAATACTCTTGGGTCCCTTTTCAGCCTCTGGGAGCTGCGGCTCCTTCTTTTCTGCTGCTAAAAGGTTTCCTGAACAGTGACCTTCTGGCTTCCCAAACTCCACAGCCGAGGGAACGAAAGGTTTATCTGCAGCTTTAAGTGTGAGCTGATAATCAGAGACCTTCGCCCTTCACTTAGATCCATCCCTCTAGGGTTGAACATCCTGACTCATTCTGGGAGGAAACGGAGATTTTTCAGAGGAACACATCAATTTCTGCACAATTCATCCCAATTCAACACACCGTTCAATAAAGTGACTGCATCAAATGTGTCAAACTGTAAATTCCCCATGATCAGACGTCACTAATTCATAAGGAAACCTTTTCATTCGTTATATGAACCGTGAACTGATCTGGCACCAGATCTGGGAGTCGAATACATTTTTGTTTTCTTTCTTTTCTCAGAACGCATCCAGACGACTGTGAAAGGATTCCCGTGACCCACAGAGCTGTAACATACAGTGTAATGACCCCCTCCTGCTGTAGAACTTACATGTAATTCAACTGATTCACATCATTATTACATAACTAAACATGTTAAGCATGGAGAAGGCAAACCTTATTTTGCACATATTAACAAACGTGCATCTAAAGGGTAACTTTGATGATGTTTGACATCACAACACCACATGTTCACATCAGAGAATGAATCCATGTATCCGGTTCTTGAAGGTGTCTCATCCTCCTTCAGAGTCTAAGGGGCCTGATCCAGAGTCTGCTGCTATGGCAGGAACAAAGATGAGACGCTCATCTGCATATAAACACTGATGTTTCACATGAAATGTACCTTCATTTAGGCAAGATGCTACCAAGATGCTGCTTTTTCCCTCATCTTCAGTCCCTGTTCCTGAGCATTTTCAGTGTTTTTTCTTTGTTCAGCCACTTAACTCTGACCTTTGACCCATTCAGGCAGAAAAAAGGCTCCTAACTCAAGGGATGAACCAGTGTTGTGTCGACACAGAACAGACAACTTAGCAAAGAAGCCATTTTAAACTGGATCTTTAGGCTCTTTGTCACAAAGACACATCATTTGTTCCCATTTCTTTAGCTGCATCTATGAAAAACAGCAAAGAAAACACAGTTTGACAGACAGAAAATAGGATTTCTGCAGCAACAAGGTGATTCCCAAAGAGCTATTAGCTGAAAACTTGGCATATCTCAGCATGGTGTGCAGTGTGTCCTTAAAACATTTGAGGAAACTGGACAAGTGGAGGACAAAAGAAGAAGTGTCAGGCCTAAAAAACTATCTCCAGCAGATGAACAGGATCTGAAAGTGATGTCCTTAAGAAAGAGGAAAAAATCCAGCTGTGACCTGACAGGACCTGAGAGATGCATCTGGACCTTCAGCTGATCCATCTACTGTTGGCCCAAGCCTCATCAGAAATGGTCTCCATGGAAGGGTGGCTGTCAAGAAGCCGTTCTTAAGGAAGGGAAACAGGGAGAAAAGGCTGAGCTGTGCCAAATGAATAAAGGAGCTCAACTGACCATAGTTTGGAAATATCCAAGCTGAGCCACATGGAAAAAACAAGATATCTCTTAATGTGATGTGAGACATGTTCAGGAGCTGAGATAAGTATCTGTTTTTCTGTGTTCAGCTGGAGGAAACTGTCGGCCATCCAGGCTTTGATTCAACTGACACCTTTGACCTGTTTTGAGGCTTAAAGGAACATCTGAATGTCTTCTGCATAACAGAGATAGGACAGATCTTCCTGAAGCTTCTGTAAAAGCTGCGTGTTTACAGGCTCCAGATGTTATCAGCCTCTCTTTGGTTCAGTCGCCTCCCAGTTTGAGGAGGTTTAATCCCAACAAACAGCCTCTCAGGTAAGTGGGCTGTTGGATTACCTCGTCTCGCCGTCTGAGCTGTGACACCACAGAGCGCTGAGCCCATAATGATGCTGCATTAATCTGTTGCCATAGCAACGACCCCCACATCAGCCTCACGGGGCACACCTGTAAGGCGACATCGGTCCTCCCACGCATCAAACGGCAGGTCCCTACCTTCTGCTTCCCAGCAGCCTCCTCCTGATTGGCCGGTGGCCTTCATTAAAGCTCATCATCAATCACCAACAGCGCCGCGGTGTGACAAGGTAATTACCGGGCTGAGCATCGCGCAGCGGGCGGCTATTGATTCAATCAGTCAGCAGATTAAAGAGCTTTTCAAAGAGGAGCTGCGGGCCTCGCACACAGCTCTTTATTTGTTTTCCACAGATTGTTTCTGCGCCACAATTACAGCTCTGGACTGCAGAGAAAACTGTGGGGATTTAACAGGATGGCGGTGAACCACAGAGCAGCAGATAGAGCCAATGACAAGATCATGGAGCAGCTGGGAGCAGCTGGGAGCAGCCGTAAACAGGCCTGAACGTCCTCCTGTCACACTTCCTCCTCATTGTTCCAGAGCTTTTAGACGGCAGCTGAGGGCTCTTTGTGTTGGTCACAGGTTGGCCGGCAGCCTGCTGGATTAGCAGAGTTTCTAATTCCAGAGCAGGTAGATGCTGAATCACTGAGCTGTTCAGGCTCACCGGATTAATGACGCCAAAACACACACATGCACTACAGATGGGGGGGCGTTTGATTCAGGTGGGGCAGGCTTAATCACAGCATCAAATCCTTTCTCAGGCTTCAGTTTGAACATTTGGAGAAAGCCAACAATTTACGCTAAAACCTGATAAGTTGAGAACCTAAATTTAATGTTTCCTGTTTATTCAAATGCTGAAAAGTTTTAGTGAATTATTATTATTTTTTTATAGAAAAAATCAAACAGATTATTTAGGTTTTAGACCGTTTTTAAAGCAGAAGTTCTTATCAAAAATGTATATTTATAGATTTATTTAATCTAATCAATTAATAAAACTTCTAAAAAAAAAAATGTACTTCCTAGTTTTATTCCCAGCATGCTTTGCGGGCACTGTGAGTTTATGTCAGTCTGATGTACTGATTGAAGAATCACTTCAAATCTATCAGATGCGGCCCTCCCGGGCGGCTTTCCCTGTGGGCCCTACCCTCGGCTCTACCCGCGGCCCTACCCGCGGCCTTCCCTGCGGGCCTCCCTGTGGCCCTCCCCGCGGCCCTACCCTGTGGGCCCTCCCTGTGGGCCCTCCCTGTGGGCCCTCCCGGCGGCCCTACCCGCGGCCCTACCCGCGGCCCTCTCTTTGGGCCCTCCCGGCGGCCCTCCCTGCGGCTCTACCCGCGGCCCTCCCGGCGGCCCTCTCTTTGGGCCCTCCCGGCGGCCCTCTCTTTGGGCCCTCCCGGCGGCCCTCCCTGCGGCTCTACCCGCGGCTCTACCCGCGGCCCTACCCGCGGCCCTCCCCGCGGCTCTACCCGCGGCCCTCCCGCGGCCCTCCCCGCGGCCCTACCCGCGGCCCTCCCTGCGGCACTCCCTGCGGCCCTCCCGCGGCCCTCTCTTTGGGCCCTCCCGGCGGCCCTCCCTGCGGCTCTACCCGCGGCCCTCCCGGCGGCCCTCCCTGCGGCTCTACCCGCGGCTCTACCCGCGGCCCTCCCGGCGGCCCTCCCGCGGCCCTCTCTTTGGGCCCTCCCGGCGGCCCTCCCCGCGGCCCTCCCGGCGGCCCTACCCGCGGCTCTACCCGCGGCCCTCTCTTTGGGCCCTCCCGGCGGCCCTCCCTGCGGCTCTCCCCGCGGCCCTCCCGGCGGCCCTCCCAGCGGCCCTCCCGGCGGCCCTCCCCGCGGCCCTCCCGGCGGCCCTCCCTCGGGCCTCCCTGTGGGCCCTACCCGCGGCCCTACCCGCGGCTCTACCCGCGGCCCTCCCGGCGGCCCTCCCGGCGGCCCTACCCGCGGCTCTACCCGCGGCCCTCTCTTTGGGCCCTCCCGGCGGCCCTCCCTGCGGCTCTCCCCGCGGCCCTCCCGGCGGCCCTCCCAGCGGCCCTCCCGGCGGCCCTCCCCGCGGCCCTCCCGGCGGCCCTCCCTCGGGCCTCCCTGTGGGCCCTACCCGCGGCCCTACCCGCGGCTCTACCCGCGGCCCTCCCGGCGGCCCTCCCGGCGGCCCTCCCCGCGGCCCTCCCCGCGGCCCTACCCGCGGCCCTACCCGCGGCCCTCCCCGCAGCCCTACCCGCGGCTCTACCCGCGGCTCTACCCGCGGCCCTCCCGGCGGCCCTCCCGGCGGCCCTCCCCGCGGCCCTCCCCGCGGC
>JAVGWW010000001.1:610000-637500 GCA_036924055.1 Leuresthes tenuis
CACCATGTGACCCACTATGTGACACACCAGGTGACCCACCAGGTGACCCACCATGTGACCCACCATGTGACCCACTATGTGACCCACCAGGTGACCCACCAGGTGACACACCAGGTGACCCACCATGTGACCCACTATGTGACCCACCAGGTGACCCACCAGGTGACACACCATGTGACCCACCATGTGACCCACCAGGTGACCCACCAGGTGACCCACCAGGTGACCCACCATGTGACCCACTATGTGACCCACCAGGTGACCCACCATGTGACCCACCAGGTGACACACCATGTGACCCACTATGTGACCCACCAGGTGACCCACCATGTGACCCACCAGGTGACCCACCAGGTGACCCACCATGTGACCCACCATGTGACACACCATGTGACCCACCATGTGACCCACCAGGTGACCCACCATGTGACCCACTATGTGACCCACCAGGTGACCCACCATGTGACCCACCAGGTGACCCACCATGTGACCCACCATGTGACCCACCATGTGACACACCATGTGACCCACTATGTGACCCACCAGGTGACCCACCAGGTGACCCACCATGTGACCCACCAGGTGACCCACCAGGTGACCCACCATGTGACCCACCAGGTGACCCACCAGGTGACCCACCAGGTGACCCACCATGTGACCCACCAGGTGACCCACCATGTGACCCACCATGTGACCCACCAGGTGACCCACCAGGTGACCCACTGATCCGCTCCCCGGAGCCTCAGGTGACACCAGTGGGCTGATGTTTGTTCAGTGTTTCCAGCTGTGGTGACATCACTCACCCGGCGCCGGTTATATTTAGATGAGCCTGCTGCAGTCAGCAGGCGGTGACTGACAGTCACAGGGGAGGAAACACCAGAAACCTCGTGGTCAGAGGATGACTGATGTTCTTCCTCAGTGTCCCTGCATGGACCAAACTGTCCGCCAAGATCACACGTCTTAATCCTGCTGCTGTAAGGAAAACATCTCCTCCCACTCAGACTCTGCTGGCTCCGGCTTCACAACAAGCTGCTGAAGCTTCCCAAAATATCCGATGTGTCAGAGTGGGTTTAGGGAAATGTGTGTGAAATGATTTCATCATTAACCCCTCCTGCAGCATCAGTATCAGCTTCATTCTGAATATCACATCAACTTTCTCCTATCAGTCCACAGATACAGCAGCATTAGTAACCCAGAGTTTCCTCTTTTTGTTTGAACTTAAACGGTTCTATTTTCTCGGTGTTACAGTTTCTGAGTAGATTTCAGCTTCATTTGTGAAAGTTTAGAAGCTGGAGAGCTTCTAATTTCCCAAATTTGTAGCATAAGTTGAACATTTTGTATGTTACAAACTAAGTTTTGCTTAAGAAGCGACTGCATGTGCCGGCCTCCACCCAGCAGGGGGCGCTGCTGCACGGGTGGGCGCAGCTTACAGAAACATTAGAGATGAGCAGCGCTCACACCATCAAACTGAAGTTAAACTCCTGCAGCAGGAGAACACCTGAGCTGCCTCTCCTGCTTCCTCTGCCTCTCTCCTCTTCTGTTTCCTTCCCTGCCTTCCTTTTCCCCTGCTTCCTCTGTTCCTTGGCTCGGGATTTTGAGGTTTGTGGTTTCAGTGAAATGAAGACGCCCCATTTAGAGACTTTTTGCTTGTGTGTGAAGGCTTTGCTCCAGGAGAGGAGGAGGTGTGAGAATTTATTACGGAGCTAAAAAGTCTTATCTTCCAGCAGGGAGGGAGGACACAAACTCCACTTTATATAAGTCCCAGAGGACTGTGTGTGTTTAACCATCTCTGTGAGCACCACAGCCGGTTCCAGATCTTGGGACTGACAATGTTTCTGCACTGTGAGAACATTTTGTTCCACATTAACAGTCAGAACTACTTCCAGGTTATGGTATGAGTGAGAAACTCTGACAACATTTCATGGGTTCACACATTAAACTATGAAAGTAAAACAAAACTAATGAGATAAACTCAGCTTTCATGCATCAAATTGAAGCCTTTAGCCTGACAAACTGCAGTGAAAATCAGATGCTTTCATCAAACGTCTGCAGATGTAATAACCAGGGTTCCACTTCACACAGACCTTCATCTTCAGGCACTTTACATAAAGAAAACAAGTCTTTAAGGGGCACCTGGCAACAGCTCCAGGTGTGCACTCTTCTCTAAAAGATAATGTTGTAATTAAGTTCGAACACGCAGCTGCAGAGAACAAAACAAACGTGCAATAACAGGTTCGATTTACTGAGTCCAAAAAGGATTCTGACAGAAAATAACCTTCACATCACAAGGTCTGACCTGCAGTCTGCCATGAAGCTTCTGCATTTCACAGCTGGAAGCACAGATATGAACTGTTTGACTCTTCCTCATGTTGTTTAGCTTTAGTTTGACTCTTCCTCATGTTGTTTAGCTTTAGTTTGACTCTTCCTCGTGTTGTTTAGCTTTAGTTTGACTCTTCCTCGTGTTGTTTAGCTTTAGTTTGACTCTTCCTCATGTTGTTTAGCTTTAGTTTGACTCTTCCTCATGTTGTTTAGCTTTAGTTTGACTCTTCCTCGTGTTGTTTAGCTTTAGTTTGACTCTTCCTCATGTTGTTTAGCTTTAGTTAGACTCTTCCTCATGTTGTTTAGCTTTAGTTTGACTCTTCCTCGTGTTGTTTAGCTTTAGTTTGACTCTTCCTCGTGTTGTTTAGCTTTAGTTTGACTCTTCCTCATGTTGTTTAGCTTTAGTTTGACTCTTCCTCATGTTGTTTAGCTTTAGTTTGACTCTTCCTCGTGTTGTTTAGCTTTAGTTTGACTCTTCCTCATGTTGTTTAGCTTTAGTTTGACTCTTCCTCGTGTTGTTTAGCTTTAGTTTGACTCTTCCTCATGTTGTTTAGCTTTAGTTTGACTCTTCCTCATGTTGTTTAGCTTTAGTTTGACTCTTCCTCGTGTTGTTTAGCTTTAGTTTGACTCTTCCTCGTGTTGTTTAGCTTTAGTTTGACTCTTCCTCGTGTTGTTTAGCTTTAGTTTGACCCTTCCTCGTGTTGTTTAGCTTTAGTTTGACTCTTCCTCGTGTTGTTTAGCTTTAGTTTGACCCTTCCTCGTGTTGTTTAGCTTTAGTTTGACTCTTCCTCGTGTTGTTTAGCTTTAGTTTGACTCTTCCTCATGTTGATTAGCTTTAGTTAGACTCTTCCTCATGTTGTTTAGCTTTAGTTTGACTCTTCCTCATGTTGTTTAGCTTTAGTTTGACTCTTCCTCGTGTTGTTTAGCTTTAGTTTGACCCTTCCTCGTGTTGTTTAGCTTTAGTTTGACTCTTCCTCGTGTTGTTTAGCTTTAGTTTGACCCTTCCTCGTGTTGTTTAGCTTTAGTTTGACTCTTCCTCGTGTTGTTTAGCTTTAGTTTGACTCTTCCTCATGTTGATTAGCTTTAGTTAGACTCTTCCTCATGTTGTTTAGCTTTAGTTTGACTCTTCCTCATGTTGTTTAGCTTTAGTTTGACTCTTCCTCATGTTGTTTAGCTTTAGTTTGACTCTTCCTCATGTTGTTTAGCTTTAGTTTGACTCTTCCTCGTGTTGTTTAGCTTTAGTTTGACTCTTCCTCGTGTTATTTAGCTTTAGTTTGACTCTTCCTCGTGTTGTTTAGCTTTAGTTTGACTCTTCCTCGTGTTGTTTAGCTTTAGTTTGACTCTTCCTCGTGTTGATTAGCTTTAGTTTGACTCTTCCTCGTGTTGTTTAGCTTTAGTTTGACTCTTCCTCACGTTGTTTAGCTTTAGTTTGACTCTTCCTCGTGTTGTTTAGCTTTAGTTTGACTCTTCCTCGTGTTGTTTAGCTTTAGTTTGACTCTTCCTCGTGTTGTTCAGCTTTAGTTTGACTCTTCCTCGTGTTGTTCAGCTTTAGTTTGACTCTTCCTCGTGTTGATTAGCTTTAGTTTGACTCTTCCTCGTGTTGTTTAGCTTTAGTTTGACTCTTCCTCACGTTGTTTAGCTTTAGTTTGACTCTTCCTCGTGTTGTTTAGCTTTAGTTTGACCCTTCCTCGTGTTGTTTAGCTTTAGTTTGACCCTTCCTCGTGTTGTTTAGCTTTAGTTTGACTCTTCCTCGTGTTGTTTAGCTTTAGTTTGACCCTTCCTCGTGTTGTTTAGCTTTAGTTTGACTCTTCCTCGTGTTGTTTAGCTTTAGTTTGACCCTTCCTCGTGTTGTTTAGCTTTAGTTTGACTCTTCCTCGTGTTGTTTAGCTTTAGTTTGACCCTTCCTCGTGTTGTTTAGCTTTAGTTTGACCCTTCCTCGTGTTGTTTAGCTTTAGTTTGACTCTTCCTCGTGTTGTTTAGCTTTAGTTTGACTCTTCCTCATGTTGTTTAGCTTTAGTTTGACTCTTCCTCATGTTGTTTAGCTTTAGTTTGACTCTTCCTCGTGTTGTTTAGCTTTAGTTTGACTCTTCCTCGTGTTGTTTAGCTTTAGTTTGACTCTTCCTCGTGTTGTTTAGCTTTAGTTTGACTCTTCCTCGTGTTGATTAGCTTTAGTTTGACTCTTCCTCGTGTTGTTTAGCTTTAGTTTGACTCTTCCTCGTGTTGTTTAGCTTTAGTTTGACTCTTCCTCGTGTTGTTTAGCTTTAGTTTGACTCTTCCTCGTGTTGTTTAGCTTTAGTTTGACTCTTCCTCGTGTTGTTTAGCTTTAGTTTGACTCTTCCTCATGTTGTTTAGCTTTAGTTTGACTCTTCCTCGTGTTGTTTAGCTTTAGTTTGACTCTTCCTCATGTTGTTTAGCTTTAGTTTGACTCTTCCTCGTGTTGTTTAGCTTTAGTTTGACTCTTCCTCATGTTGTTTAGCTTTAGTTTGACTCTTCCTCATGTTGTTTAGCTTTAGTTTGACTCTTCCTCATGTTGTTTAGCTTTAGTTTGACTCTTTCTCGTGTTGTTTAGCTTTAGTTTGACTCTTCCTCGTGTTGTTTAGCTTTAGTTTGACTCTTCCTCGTGTTGTTTAGCTTTAGTTTGACTCTTCCTCATGTTGTTTAGCTTTAGTTTGACTCTTCCTCATGTTGTTTAGCTTCTAATCCCATCTTTACTTGGTTATAATGGCTGCCTCTCACTCCCTGAACCAGGTGTCCACACTGAATGTCACACCATCCATTTATGAAACAGCATCAGCTGGACACCAGCCATGTTGACTGTTTCCGACCTGATAATCTGGTAGTTTTATGGGACCTGATGTTCCACTGCGCCCCCTGGTGGAACCTCTGGTAGCAAACGTTACACCCGCCATGGAGCAGAATCAGAGCTCAAACAGATTCCGAGCCTTTCAGAGCTGAAGGATCCTTAACAGCTATGTTTCCAGGTCGCCACGTCACCAAATCTCACGGTCTCTGATGTTGAAGATCCTTTGAAGGACCGAGTCCATCATTTGGTGAAATTTCAAGGACGCTTCTGTGCACATTTGGTTTCAAAGTACCAACAATGATGGACGGAGGCTGGCGCACGATACATTTAAACTATTCTTTGTTTTCACCGTAGTTGTTGTCGCTCTAAAGCTGTAAGCATCATGTTTCATCTTGGCTAACAGCTAGTTAATGACCATGCCTGTTTTTAGCTGTTGTGTACTGGCTGTGACCGAAGGTGGGACCGTTACCAAGGCCTAGGCCCACTTTTAAGGATCGCTCCATTATGTGTTTTCTGAATGCAGGAAAGGACTCTTTCCCAGCTTGAGAGGGACACAACTTGCAAGGTCCCACCCTACTCCTTGTTTTTGAGATGCATGGGTAATTTGGAGAATCAGAAGATGAATTAATCCAACCAACACATCTGGAACAAATTGATCCTCAAAAGTTTTAGCTGTTTTTCAAATATTTTTACATTGCTTCACTTTTGCATCAGTTAATCGCTGAAGAACGTCTGCGTTGCAACATGGTTCATGGTCTGTGCCAAGTCTCTTACATGCTTTCCACATACTTACAGGAAACCCCATTTGGACTGACCAAGGGTGGAGGTGAACATGTGTAGGTCAGCTGCGCTGAAACATACCGTCGTCTATAATGGGCGAATAGCACAGATGTGAGTAATGAGCGTCTCCTCTGAACAAGCATCCGTGTTCTTCTTCTATCTGATGTTCTGTTCTCAGAATGAAGATTGACAGTTGCTGCTCAGTCATGCCGTGGTGCTGAATGACTGTAGAAACTGATGCGACAGTTTTTGTTTCTGCATTCAGCAGACGCATTTATCCAAAGACTTACAAAGGAGGATGTAACACTACAGCTAACATCACAGCTAACATCACAGCTAACATCACAGCTAACATTACAGCTAACGTCACAGCTAACATCACAGCTAACATCACAGCTAACATTACAGCTAACATCAAAGCTAACATCACAGCAAACATTACAGCTAACATCACAGCTAACATCACAGCTAACGTCACAGCTAACATCACAGCAAACATTACAGCTAACATCACAGCTAACATCACAGCTAACATCACAGCTAACATCACAGCAAACATTACAGCTAACATCACAGCTAACATCACAGCTAACATCACAGCTAACATCACAGCTAACGTCACAGCTAACATCACAGCTAACATCACAGCTAACGCCACCAGTCAGACTCTGTCAGAGGTGCATAGACAGAGAGCAGCATAGAGGGAACAGGGCAGGAGATGCTCTCTCAGACCTGGGGCTTCAACAGTTTGAAGATAGACAGGGACGCCCCTGTTCTGGTAGCGCTCGGCAGGTCATTCCACCATCGTGGGACGACACGTGAAAAGAGTTTGGATTGTCTTAGGCGTGGTGTAGGCAGACAATCCTTTGATGACCGGAGTGACCTAGTTGTAACAAAATTGGTAAAATAGATAGTTTGTTTGAGATGGAGGCTTTTTGTTCTTTTGTTAACCACGTTCTGAGGAGCTGATACTTTAGCTTCCCATCATATTCTTCCCTGATTCTCCAAACCGCGAACGCTCTGTCGGCTGTTTGCTGAAGGTGAGAGGCTCATAAGCACCTCCACAACACAATTCAGATAAATCAGAACATCATCTGCAAAGAAGATGAAGCTCATGTGTTCACAACAAGAACATATGTGCAGGAGATTATAAAAGAACATTTGATGAGGAGAGCTCCATCTTTCCTCACTGAATAAAAACTAAAGGGGTCAGAAATCCTGCTCAGGGGCACTTCAACACTTTATGGCTTCCAGGGCAAAGATGGCATTCAATAGCAAAGAACAAAATCTGTTGCATTTAAGGAAGAGATTTTATTAAAGTTTTACAACATAACAGAGAACCTGTTGGTGAGTTTTCAGGGTGAAACTCTGGGAAAAAGCAGGTCCTCCTCCCTCCTCTGTCAGTGTGACCTGTGAATCTCTCTGCCGTCTCAGCTCAGATGATGACAGAGGCTGAAATCCAGAAAGCAGCTTTCCCAGGTCTCCCTAAAGCATTGCTGGGCACCGTTCGCCTCCCGAGCAGCAGAGGAAGAATTATTTTCAGGAGGCATCTGGGAAAACTCAGCGAACGGATTAGCTTTCAAGCTACGTGCGTAATGCTGCTGTTGGTGTGGGACGCGCATGCTAACGTGTTGAAGGTGAAGGTCAGAGCCAAGAAAAGCTTCCGGCTGGACCGCCGCCCGCAGTCTGATTGTTGTTTGGTGCAGAGAAAATTAAAGTAAACAGTGCGAGGGAAGTTAATGCAGAGGTTGTTTTACTGGCTGTGTGACAGGAAGAGGAGAAGAAGAAAAACAGCCTGCAGAGACCAGATCAGAACCATAAACAGGCCTCTGGGGCGTGTTCGGTGGCCACAACATTACATTTCAGCCACTTAAAGATAAACAGCATCTTCCTCTCATGTTTCTCCTCTTTTTCTCTTCATTACTCTCTCTGTTTCCTCTCGTTTCCTCTCAACTCCTTTTCTTTTGTCCTTATATTTTTTCATGTCTTGTTTTCTACTTTTTCTGTTTCTTACTTTTTTCTCTCCCTTGTCTCCTTTCCTTGTTTCCTCTCATTTCCTGTCTGTACTTCTTTATTTTTCTTATCCCAAAACACAGTGAGAGTCATTTAGAAGCTCTTCAAAGACATCCTCAAATTAATTCCAATCCAAATTAATTAAAATGCCTCCTCTTGTTTCCTCTTGTTTCCTCTCCTTTCCCCTCCTCTCCTTTCCCCTCCTCTTGTTTCCTCTTGTTTCCCCTCCTCTCCTTTCCCCTCCTCTTGTTTCCTCTTGTTTCCTCTTGTTTCCCCTCCTCTCCTTTCCTCTCCTCTTGTTTCCTCTCCTTTTCCCCTCCTCTTGTTTCCTCTCCTTTCCCCTCCTCTTGTTTCCTCTTGTTTCCTCTCCTTTCCCCTCCTCTCCTTTCCCCTCCTCTCCTTTCCCCTCCTCTTGTTTCCTCTTGTTTCCCCTCCTCTCCTTTCCCCTCCTCTTGTTTCCTCTTGTTTCCTCTTGTTTCCCCTCCTCTCCTTTCCTCTCCTCTTGTTTCCTCTCCTTTTCCCCTCCTCTTGTTTCCTCTCCTTTTCCCCTCCTCTTGTTTCCTCTCCTTTTCCCCTCCTCTTGTTTCCTCTCCTTTTCCCCTCCTCTTGTTTCCTCTTGTTTCCTCTTGTTTCCTCTCCTTTCCCCTCCTCTCCTTTCCCCTCCTCTTGTTTCCTCTCCTTTTCCCCTCCTCTTGTTTCCTCTCCTTTCCCCTCCTCTTGTTTCCTCTTGTTTTCTCTTGTTTCCCCTCCTCTTGTTTCCTCTCCTTTCCCCTCCTCTCCTTTCCCCTCCTCTTGTTTCCTCTCCTTTTCCCCTCCTCTTGTTTCCTCTCCTTTCCCCTCCTCTCTGTCACAGTTTATGTTTAATAGTCTTGTTTTCAGGTCTTGTTTTTCTCCTGCCACCTAGTTTCACTCACTTCACCTGCTTCATTGCTCACAGCTGCTCCTCGTTCACTGATCACTCCACAGTATTTAGCCTCCTGGTTTCCTTCCACTCAGGGCAGAATCCTCACCAACCCTTCATGCTACAGATCACGAGAGTTAAGTCTGTTTTCCTGCCTCAAAGTCACAGCATTTATTCACGGTTCCTTTTTGTTCGTAGTTATTCATGGTCTTGCTTTGTTTGTTCATCGTTTAAATGTGTTTGAACCCGGCTCTGCGTCCTCTGTTTTGCTCCCTGTTTCTGTGTTTTTTTGAATAAACCTGTTTTGAAGTTAAAGAACTGCATCTGGGTCCTTCCTCCCCACCGAACCTGACACTGTTTCCTCTCCTTTTGCCCTCCTCTTGTTTCCTCTCCTGCCAAAGTGTGGGAGCAGAGGGCGCAACGCCAGCAGCCCCCCCAGCCACCACAGACCCCGGCCCTGCAGAACAACGGCCCTCCAGGACCCTCCAGGCCCCTCCGGCCCCTCCAGGACCCTCCGGCCCCTCCGGCCCCTCCGGCCCCTCCAGGCCCCTCCGGCCCCTCCAGGACCCTCCAGGCCCTTCCAGGACCCTCCAGGCCCCTCCGGCCCCTCCTGGTCCAGGCAGCAACCAGGCAGCAGGTGTGGGGTGACCCCTCCCCTCGGCCCTCTGGCTCTTCAGTATTTTCTGATGATGGTAGATCTCACTTCTCTGCGTAGTTTTCTGTCGTGTAACGAGAATCATTTAGAGCAGGGATGTCAAACTCCGGTCCTGGGGGGCCGCTGTCCTGCAGGTCAGCGGCATCAAGTGTAAACGGGCCGCTGTGGGTTTCAGCTGGAGGACCTGGACCAATAAGAAGCGAGCGCCTGCTTCCAGTTACCACACAGTCATCACAGCTTAATGGCTTCAGGACAAGAGGCGCGTGGGTGGGGGGGGCTGGGTGTGTTGCTGGTGCAATTACTGGCAGCGTGTTCGCAATTTTCTAAGGAAGCCAACCTGTGTGTGCGTAAATCTGTGTTTGTGAGGCCTCCAGAAGGTGAAGATTAGTTGCTGCTGCAGGAGTGTTGGGGTGGAGGAGCGTTGCTGTGACGCTGGAAGCTGGCGTCAGTGGGCGTGTCTGCTGAGAAATCATCTGTGTTCATTTTCTTCTGGACTCGGTGTGGTTTTATGTTTGCTGCGGTTACAGACGTCAGGAAAGTGTCACTGACTCTGAGCCAGACGTCACATCTTTCCCATCAGAGAAAGTCGGGCAGGTGGAGGTGGGGGGGGGGGGGGGGTGCTAAAACCAAAAGGCTTCAAACACAAGGTAAACAAACAGGTGACGGGTTTGTTCTAAGCAGGGTGAACAGCTCCAAACGGGAGTCTGTGTCCGTATGTGGCTGCATTCTGCAGCCTCACCTGTGTGGGGGCGCTGGGGGGGGCAACAAACGTACCACAGAAGATGGAGAACGAGTTCAGTTTGATGGCACTAACCCAGAATCAGGTTTCTGCTCCTCCTAAACTGAGGAGGACCCCTAACCCTTAACCTATAACCCTGAGGAGGACCCCTAACCCTTAACCTATAACCCTGAGGAGGACCCCTAACCCTTAACCTATAACCCTGAGGAGGACCCCTAATCCTTAACCTATAACCCTGAGGAGGACCCCTAACCCTTAACCTATAACCCTGAGGAGGACCCCTAACCCTTAACCTATAACCCTGAGGAGGACCCCTAACCCTTAACCTATAACCCTGAGGAGGACCCCTAACCCTTAACCTATAACCCTTAACCTATAACCTATAACCCTTCTCTGGGGAGAACTGATACTCGCAGCCTGTTTAAATATCTGCATGCGTTTCTAAATATTGGCCCAAGCTTCGATCCTCAGACGGCGGAGTGGAGACGGGACGCTGGTTTAAACTCAGACATCCTGAGCCTCTGAGGACAGCATATGGCGCTGAATGTTTTCTGTATGATCCCGTCCTGTAAAGCTCTCTCAGTCTGATCTTTGCTCTGTTTGCTTCCTTCGTCTCTTTCTGTCGCAGTCTGACCTTTGTTTTTTTTCTTCTTTGTTCCTTATGGCTGCTTTTTATTCCTCGCGTTCCCTGTTTAGCCTTTTATGTTCTGTCTTGGTCTTTGCTCAGTCCCAGCTTAGTTTCTTCATCAGTAGCTGTCCTCAGCGCCTCATGTCACTTTCTGAGTCCCCTCAGTATATTTGTTCCATAGTTTGTTCCATAGTTTGTTCCATAGTTTGTTGGTCAGATCCGAGCCGTTACGCTCATCCCTGAGTTCTGTTACTTAGTCTTTTGTTTCCAGGTTGAATTCATGGCTTCTCAGCTCAGCTTTTGGTTACTTTAAAATAAAAACTTCAGCTCAATCTTGCATTTTCCTCCAGTAGAAATATACATATTCAGAAATAAAAACCCAGTCTCACCGCAGAATGTGTATCAGCTGTGCTGCTCCACCAGGGAAATGTAGTGTTGTCACAATTTGGCCCTCAAGACTGCTTTATTTGGCCAATTCAGTCGCCTTGCAACCAGGTCACATGACTGTCAGGTTTCCCTCAGCGAAAAAAGAAAATGGCCGACTGTTTTCTGTGGAAAACATGCATTTTGATGCAGTTTCTAGCGAGAACTGCGAATATTTTCATAATCTTCCTTCAGGGAATGTAGACCATCTTTCGTTTCTTAGTTTCTCCTAAAAACGTAAGAATAAAACCTTTACTCGCGTTGTTAAGGTGGTTGCTATGGACGCTGCGATCTCTACGTCACTTTTCTTTTTTCGCTGAGGGAACCACCTGACTCCGTCTCCTTTAAAGAAGAAGTGAGATTTTAGTAAAATCAGAGCTAAAATCAGAGCTGAGTTTAAGTATCATAACCAGGCAGCCTGGTCCCCCCCCCCCCCCCCCCCCCCCCCGAGCCTCATCATAGCTGCTGTCATCTGACAAGGTGTGGGGGGGCGGAGCCGCCTGCAGGGAAAGGTATGAAGCAAACAGTGACTCATGAGAAAACCACACCTGCCCCGGGGGGGGGGGGGGCTGCTGGCTGTGTTTCTGGGGGGGGCTGCTGGCTGTGTTTCTGGACCTGCCCCCGGGGGGGGGCTGCTGGCTGTGTTTCTGGGGGGGGGCTGCTGGCTGTGATGTGTCTCTGTTTGTCCTCTCTGGGCTACGTTAGCAGCTGGTCCGATAAGATGGAGCCAGACTCTGAGGTGGTTCCTTCCCTGATGAGAAAACGTTCCTGCAGCAGCTGAGCTGCCGGGTTTCTGAGTGAAAGCAGCAACAAAGGAGTTCAGGCAGAGAAAACCGAGCGAAGGAGTGACTGCAGGTAAGAAGGAAATGTGTTTTTACAGGAGGCCACAGTCAGTATTGTGTTTTCATACCTTTCACTTCTTTTCAATCAGAGAAACACATCTCTGGCCAAATGAAACCACACAGGTGCCCCCCCCACGCACCAATATGTTCATCTGAGACAAAAGCACATTCATCCCCCAGAAACTGTAAATAGCTTTCTGATCCAAGACTCTGAGGATATATGGGGCTGTCATATTTCAGCCATGAAGCAGCAGGAATGCAATAAACTGAGCGTGTGGCGGCAGAACAGCAGCTGATGGGAAGCTGTTGGCTGAGCAGCTGGAGAGACAAAACTCTGTCTTTTACCTTTAGTTTGGGCGTCTTTCTCTGCCGCAGCTCACCTGAGAGCTGAGCTCAGATCAGTCAGTCGTGTTCAGAATCAGTTTGAAGGAGAACTTGCTTCACAGGAGTTTTCCCTTCAGACTTCAGGCCTTTCCCAGTCAGCAGGTTGGATTTAAAAAGGTTAGCAGTCGGTCTCAGGTGCAGATTTAAATCCAGTCTGACATGTTTTTTTCAAATATTTGGTTGAAAGGTTGTTTGACTTAATTCAGAGAAAACTGGATTTATATTCATGTCTTTAGAGGCTTTACCTTTTAGCTTTAACAGATAAACAGATGATAGCTCTTTTCATTAAAGTTTCTAACAAAGATCCTTGAGAAAAGTTGATTAATTCATTAAAACCTGTTTTTATAGTTTCTAACCTGTTTCCTTAGACTTAACTATCAACTTAAAGGTGCGTGTAATGCTTAGTTTATGCTTCTCCGTAACGTTGACGCCGTCATTGAGCTCTTTCGAGGTTCTGCGTCCAGGGAATGCGTCGCTCTGCAGTTCACCTCCATGCCTCTAGGGGGTGTAGTTGTGTGGTTTCAGGTTACAGCCGAATCCTTACTTTTCCTTCCGGTCACAGTTAACAACAGTAACCAACGGCAACCGAGGTGGAGCAGCTGTATTTGCAGCTGGAGCTCATCGATACTGAAGAACAAACGCTACGACGTCGTTGTTGCTGGTCAGACGGTGGTCGTGAAGAAGAAAGTGGTTGTGGAAACTGTTTTGTCTGAGAAACATAAGAGAAACATATCATCACATAATAAAGAAACAGAGTAAGATTCAACTTCATATAAGAAGAAAACATGAAGAGAGTTCAGGAACATACGGGTAATCGTTCCTCATCAGGTAACTTTTGTATCATGTGACCCAGTGGCGTAAAGGTAAGACCTCCAGAGCTGGGGGTTGTGGGTTTGAGTCCCATCTGGGTTGTTTGCTCAGTTCATCTTTAATTGGGGGACAAATAAAATAGTTGAACTGTGAATATTAGACCTGAAGAAGAGCTCTCTCCATTTTCCTCCTGTGGATGTCCACCACAGTTGTTGTTTTTTCCTCTTCCTGTTTCCTGTTAGAACTACTTCTTCTTCTGAATTACAGCCGCTAGCAGCTCAGCCTGCAGCGCCCCCTCTGGTGAAACCGCACAGCTGAGTTTATTCACTTCAAACCATCGATGGAAACATGTCGGGTTCATGTTTCTGTTTTGATGCTTTTAGAAAATCTCTTCAGATTTGCTTAATTTGTGAATGTAAACTATTCTTATTACTGCTGCAGCAACACGATTTAATATTTGGCCTCATAAAGAGAAACTTCAGAACTGTCCGGAGTCTAGTTCTTTCTTGTGTTCTGCAGAAAGAGCGAAACAGCAGACCTCATGTTTATTACTGATTATCTTACCACCAAATAACTGATTGCTGTGGTTTATGAGGACCTTCATACTTCTGCATCCTGATCTTCAGATGATCAGGATGCAGATGATGAACCTTTTGGTCTCCCTCCAGCTCAGGACAATCCTCCCACTTTAAGTGCCTCACCTCAGACTGCAGGAGCCTTAAAATCACCATAATGCAGCTGTAACGGACCCTGCAGCCTCTGGGGGGCTGAGTTAAGATTCCAGTCTGCTTCACTGACAAAAACAGTTTTACTCTGTCAGTTTGGTTTGTTGTGTGCGGTTTGCAGACCGGTTTTAGGTTTCAGCTCAGCCAGAGAGAGTCCCGCGGAGGAGCCGACAGGCTGGAGGCGTTTCACAGAAAGCAAATTTCTGGAGAAGGGCTGAGAGGAGCTGCTGGGGGTGACTCAGGCAGTAAAACGCTGAGAGACGATGAGTAAGGCAGCCCGGCCCTCTCAGGGATCACTGGCAGGTATGAATGCAGATTGTGTTACACGTCTGGATCCAAACTCTGGCAAATGAATAATAATCATGCAGAACTGAACTGGAAGGAAAGCTCAGAGGCAGGATTTCCTCAGATTCCACTCGGATAAATCTGCTTCACCCTGCAGATGCTGCTTAAACAGGATTAAGGACAGCATGGAAATAATTAATCATAGTTAATCAGAAGCTATTTTACTGCACTGCAAATACAGTAAAAGCTTTCTTCTCTCTTCTGCAGACTGATGAATGTTTCTAAAAGAACACTTCAGGTTCCACTCCGTGGAGCAGAAAGCGCTTTCAGATAAATGCTGAAAGCAGTAAGTCGGGCTGATTTTTCAGAAGATAACGATGATGGAAGCAGTTCACAGCGCTTTGTCTTGGCAGTATAGTTCTGTTTTTACGCAGAAAGACTCCCACAGAGCAGTATCTGAGGTGGAATCAGGTTAAAAAGGAGGAGCAGGGTGGAGGCGAGCTGTGAGCTGCAGCAGTTTACATCAGATTTAACAGCCGATTGGTCAGAAAATGCACCCTGAGTTTAGGTCTGAGGTGGACAAACCCAGTGCTTCATCTTTACAGATTACATCCCTGCTGTATTCAATAACTGGATCAGTTAGTTTCCAGACTTATGCACTTCATTTTAATGCTTTCTGAAATTGTATTTTATCAAAATAAATCAATATCCGTTTCATTGTTCTGTCCCACAGACTCTCTGAAAAGCCTCCAGCTGATCCAAAACCCTGCAGCCAGAGTTCTGATGAGATCTAACAGCAGAGATCATGTTTCTCCAGTTTTAGCTTCTCTTCATTGGCTCCCTGTTAAATTCAGAATAGAATTTAAGCTTCTTCTCCTCACATATAAAGCTCTTAATGACCGAGCTCCATCACATCTTAAAGATCTCACAGTTGGATATTTCCCCAACAGAGCACTTTGCTCTCAGGCTGCAGGTTTCCTTGTGGTTCCCAGAGTTTCTAAAAGCAGAATGGGAGGCAGAGCCTTCAGTTATCAGGCCCCTAAAAGCAGAATGGGAGGCAGAGCTTTCAGTTATCAGGCCCCTAAAAGCAGAATGAGAGGCAGAGCCTTCAGTTATCAGGCCCCTAAAAGCAGAATGGGAGGCAGAGCCTTCAGTTATCAGGCCCCTAAAAGCAGAATGGGAGGCAGAGCCTTCAGTTATCAGGCCCCTAAAAGTAGAATGGGAGGCAGAGCCTTCAGTTATCAGGCCCCTAAAAGCAGAATGGGAGGCAGAGCCTTCAGTTATCAGGCCCCTAAAAGCAGAATGGGAGGCAGAGCCTTCAGTTATCAGGCCCCTAAAAGCAGAATGGGAGGCAGAGCCTTCAGTTATCAGGCCCCTAAAAGCAGAATGGGAGGCAGAGCTTTCAGTTATCAGGCCCCTAAAAGCAGAATGAGAGGCAGAGCCTTCAGTTATCAGGCCCCTAAAAGCAGAATGGGAGGCAGAGCCTTCAGTTATCAGGCCCCTAAAAGCAGAATGGGAGGCAGAGCCTTCAGTTATCAGGCCCCTAAAAGTAGAATGGGAGGCAGAGCCTTCAGTTATCAGGCCCCTAAAAGCAGAATGGGAGGCAGAGCCTTCAGTTATCAGGCCCCTAAAAGCAGAATGGGAGGCAGAGCCTTCAGTTATCAGGCCCCTAAAAGCAGAATGGGAGGCAGAGCCTTCAGTTATCAGGCCCCTAAAAGCAGAATGGGAGGCAGAGCTTTCAGTTATCAGGCCCCTAAAAGCAGAATGAGAGGCAGAGCCTTCAGTTATCAGGCCCCTAAAAGCAGAATGGGAGGCAGAGCCTTCAGTTATCAGGCCCCTAAAAGCAGAACGGGAGGCAGAGCCTTCAGTTATCAGGCCCCTAAAAGCAGAATGGGAGGCAGAGCCTTCAGTTATCAGGCCCCTAAAAGCAGAATGGGAGGCAGAGCCTTCAGTTATCAGGCCCCTAAAAGCAGAATGGGAGGCAGAGCCTTCAGTTATCAGGCCCCTAAAAGCAGAATGGGAGGCAGAGCCTTCAGTTATCAGGCCCCTAAAAGCAGAATGGGAGGCAGAGCCTTCAGTTATCAGGCCCCTAAAAGCAGAATGGGAGGCAGAGCCTTCAGTTATCAGGCCCCTAAAAGCAGAATGGGAGGCAGAGCCTTCAGTTATCAGGCCCCTAAAAGCAGAATGGGAGGCAGAGCCTTCAGTTATCAGGCCCCTAAAAGCAGAATGGGAGGCAGAGCCTTCAGTTATCAGGCCCCTCTCTGTGGAACCAGCTGCCAGTTTGGCTTCAGGAAGCAGACACCCTCTCTACCTTTAAGATCAGGCTGAAACTTTCCTTTCTGATAAAGCTTATAGTTAGGGATGGCTCAGGTGATGCTACTCTGCTGTTTTGGAGTTTCTTTTCTGTCACGTTGTGCATATTCAAAACTGGGGACTGAATATTTAATCCGATTTGTTGTTTCTTAGCTGGACTTTGATGAATTAGCATTTCTTTAACATTAATATCATATATTTATTATATGATATTAATGTTATTATAATCAGTTGGATTTATTTGGGCTTTTTTTAGCTCTTCAGTCCAAAACAACCACTGGTGTATTTTTGGGTTCTGATACATCACTGTTCAGCTCTGTCTGTGTTTCAGTTCACGACTCGCTGACCAATCATGACTCAGCAGAAAAACTGTATGACATCACCGAAAAACACTTGGCTTTGTTCAAGTTTTAGGAAAGATTTAGACACATTTGAATTTAACCGACTAGAAGTTTTACAGATAACTGATGTCGTGGGTTAAAGAGGATGTGAAACCCTTTTTATTGATGTGTCGAAGGCTTTTTGGTGAATCATGTGATACTAAAGCAAAGATTCATTGGCGTAGGACGGTCTGAACACACTGTGGGATGGTTTGAAAAGGATGTATCAGGCAGAAGGTAACACTTCTAGCTACCTTAGCATATCCAAGAGTGTTCCTCAGGGCTCCATTCTGGGCCTCTTTGTTTAGTTTTATATATAAACAATCAAATCTTGATCATGGCGTAATATATGCCAAATTCCATCTTTCCAGTGATGTGCTGTTCTGCATCTTTACCCAATGATGCCTTCTGTTAGCTAACAGGCTTTAAATACTGTCCATAAAACTTTGAGTTAAAACAAAAGCTAAACGAGCAAAACCGAAGCTCCTGAATCTTTCTCTTGTTGTCAGCACCCAGGGCTCAGAATCCCAGTACAGATTTCTGGGAATCCAAAAGGATTCAGGTAGGAGCCTCTCTCCTTCACGCCTGATACGCAGCAGCTGGCTGTAAAACCTCAGATAAAACTGAGTTTTTTCTTTAGAATCTCGTAGCCACCTCTGCTCTGTCTGAGCTGGATTATCCACATGCAGTGGATGCTGCCTGCCTCAGAGCTCTGAGGTCCATCACAGACCTGAAAGCACATCACTGTGGGTCCGGCTGGATGCTCGGCCTCCTTCTGTGGACCCAAACATCTCTGAAGCTGCTCCCAGATCTCCTTCAGAGCAGGAAGTTATGGGCTCTGTTTCTTTATCTGAGTCGGAGAAAAAGCTCTTTAAAGCTGCTTGGAATCAGCTGAATGTGAAGGAGGAACTATACAGATTGAAGCTGATTTTAACCCTGATGGAGGCAGATATCTGACTGTAAAAACTGCTCTGATGAGCATCCTGCTCCTGTCTGACTGTGATGATGAAATATTCAGATGTTTTTTGTGGTTCTTCTTATATGTGGATGACTTTTGGTGTAGAAAGTGTTTGCATTGTTGGCCAGAACACTTAGAAGAGAGCTTTATCATTTCAGGAGTTAAAACAGAGTTAAAACAGCTGTTTTTATGATTTCTCCAGCGTTCAGTCAGAGCTGTCTGTAGATATCTGACAGTCTGTAGATATCTGACAGTCTGTAGATATCTGACAGTCTGTAGATATCTGACAGGAGCTGCTGGAGCACTTTGACCTTTAAGTGTATAAACAGTGAATCAGAAGAGACTGTCTGACCTTTACAGCTGATGCCAACAGAAACACTCATGCTGATGAGCCTCATGACTGAGCTAAAGGCCGGTGTGACAGGAAGTGACAGAGGAACTGACCTCAGATGGGGGTTTGATCCATGCTGCTGTTTTATTTCTGACCTTAACTGAGGCAAAGCTCATCTTCCATCAACTGTAGACTCAAAGTTAAAAGAATCCAACTTGATTTTTGTGTTTCGCTTCCCAACAGTTTGATTTTTTTCAGGTTAGTTTAGGCTCTGATAGCTAATGAGAGTGAGTCACAGATCCGGAGGGGACCCAAATGCAGTATCAAAGGGTTCTTTAATAAATCCAACAAATAAGAGCAACACGTGGCAGCAGGTGGAAACAGTCTGGTAAAGCAGCAGGTAGAAGCTGTTACCCAGAGGATGGAGAGGTGAAGCTGATCAGGTGGATCCTTCAGGAGCAGAACAGGCCAACAGCCAGCCGAAGAGCAGAAGGCAAACTCCTGGTCGGGGACAGAAGGCGCTGGGTTTACCGGGGCAGAGGTGAGAGGCGATGGTCGGAGGCAAGTCGGGTTGATACCAGGTAAGCATCCGGGAAAAGGTGCTGGAGAGTCGGACAGGAGCGAAGACAGTCTGGGAAAGAGTGAGGCTGCATGTATACTGGCTCGATTGGAGATGGCGAGCAGGTGAAAGACTGAGGGCAGCAGAGCAGACTGCGACACCTTCTGGGTTATAAGAGGAGGCTGATGTGTGTTCAGTTTACAGATGTTTTACAGATAATCCTGATAAAGCAGGTCACATGTCTGAGTGCCGTTATGATGCATAAAGTCTGGGAATAAGACAAAAAAAGGCCATTTAATCATTTCCTCTTGATAAGCTGTAAACAGTTTTTTTTCTCTGTTCGCTCAGATGTTCTGCTGTTGGGTCACTGGTAAAAACTTGTTTTGTGCTTGTAGTCGTGTTTGTTTCTGATGAATGACTGACTTTCATTAAAGCCTCTCTGTAAATCTAATCTGTGTCACTCTCATCACTGGTGGTGGTTATTTATGGGTTCATAACGTGTCACTGTGTATTCCTCTGAGACAAATGAATGATTTAAATGAGGATGAAATGAAACGGTTCAGCAGAAAACAAAGGGAACAAACAGAGCAGCAACAGAATGACAGACTGCTCTCTTTTATTAATTCTCATGATTGTTCATCACTTCTTTCTCCTCCACAAACCACAACTATGGCTGCCTCTCCCAGACAGACTCAAACCTCCCCGCTCCCTCTGATTCTCAGCCAATCAGAGCCCAGCTTATTGAACCTGCTTGGTTTTATGGCGTCAGTGGAGCCGGAGGGAGGCTGGAATGCAGTGACTAACGGCCTCTGGATCTCGTGGTCTCCATCTGGAGACCAAACAGTCCAGCTTCGTGCCTCTGCTCCCAGCTGACTGCAGGTGGTCTGAGAGGTGAAGCTGATGTAGACACCATCTGTAATTTGCTGCCTGTCAGGCTGGAGGAACCTGTTCGTACTGAAGTGTTCGCACACAAACTGATGCTCATAAAGGACTGATGTGGGCATCAGATGAGCCTGTAGCCTCCTTGTTTGGAACAGAACTTTCAGATTCCCTGAATCCTGTTTTCTGCTGTTTCATGTCAAACGCAATGCATTCAGCTGGGATTAGTGGTGGTAAAGTAGGTTCCCTTCAGTCAGCTGATAATATGACTGTTAATAACAACCATCATCATAGCATGTGCATGACATCAGCCACACAACAAACAGCAGCCTGTTTAATCACTTGCTTATTGCAGTTTTACTTAGATTCACTGTCAGTGATCTTTCAGGGAGTTCATTAACTCCTCCTGTACTTCGCAGCAGGAGAATAGTACCGGAGAGCCAAGTCAAAGCCCCAGGTTCATTATGAGCTTTATAAAGAAAAGCTATCTGTGTTCAACCAGACTTTGGGAGAGTTATTTTCCTGAAACCAGGAGTTATTTTCCCGTTTGTTACAGTAAACAGATGAACAAACCCCCCAGTTTCACTGCCTTTAGAACTAATTTCTACAGCTAAGTGTAATGAGTTTGTAATATTCTTTAATGAAGTTCAAGGCATTAAAAATGCAAACATTTCCACAACAGAAACAACTTCTCTGCAGCCCGCTGGGCATCTGGAGCTGAGACATTTCACACCTGTCCTGACAAATCAGTCAGAGATCATCTGCAGTCTGAGTCCATCTTTGATGAGTTGCAACTAGATTTCTAAAGTCTGTGTTAAGCAGCTTGTTTCCACAACTCCCTCTTCTAGTTAACATCTCACTTCAGACTGGAACATTTCCAAAGGCCTTAAAAACTGCTGTAATTAAGCCTCTAAAGAAGAGCAGCCTTGATGCCACAGAACAGCTACCGGTCCATATCAATCCTATCAATCCCTATCAAACCTGCTATTCTCAGGCAAAGTCCTAGAAAAAGTTGTATACCAACAGCTTTCTCACTTTCTCCTGTCTAACAATGCTTTTGATACTTTCCAATCAGGCTTTAGACCCCTCCACAGCACTGAGACGGCTCTGATGAAGGTGACAAACGATATCCACCTGAACACAGATGCAGGCAAAGTCTTAGTTCTGCTGGACCTGAGCGCTGCTTCTGGCACAGCTGACCATATGATCTTATTCCAGAGGTTAGAGGACTGGGTGGGAATCTCTGTTACTGCTTTAAACTGGTTCAAGTTGGTAACTGTGTCTCAGACCAACTGGCTATGACCTGTGGGGTTCCCCAGGGGTCTATCCTGGGGCCCCTATTGTTCAATCTGTGCATGCTGTCATTAGGCCGGCTAATACACAGCTATAATGTGTCCTACCACAACTATGCAGATGACACTCAGATCTACGTGTCACTGACAGCAGGAGAACACGGGCCTGTAGATATATTGGGTCGCTGCATGGAACAGATCAGTGTGGATGCAAAACGATTTTCTCAAGCTAAACTCAGACAGAACTGAAATCATTGTCTGAGGCCCACAGAAACAAAGAGAAAGTGTCATCAGTCACTCTGAGACTCTCTCTCTGAAACCTATCAATCAGGTTAGAAATCTGGGGGTAATATTGGACTCAGACCTGAACTTTAACAGCTGCATTAAATCAACAACATCAGCAGCTTTTTACCATCTAAAAAACATCAAAGGAATAGTGTCTAAAACAGACTTAGAAAGACTAATTTATGCGTTTGTCTGCAGCAGGTTAGACTGTAACGGCTGCTGTCTGGGCTCTAAATGGGCCGTAAGACAGCTTCAGGACATCCAGAACCCTGCTGCTCGAGTCCTGACCAGAACCAGGAAATACGACCATATTAGTCCAGAGCTCAGGTCTAGAACCAGGAAATACGACCATATTAGTCCAGAGCTCAGGTCTAGAACCAGGAAATACGACCATATTAGTCCAGAGCTCAGGTCTAGAACCAGGAAATATGACCATATTAGTCCAGTGCTCAGGTCTGGAACCAGGAAATACGACCATATTAGTCCAGTGCTCAGGTCTAGAACCAGGAAATACGACCATATTAGTCCAGAGCTCAAATCTAGAACCAGGAAATACGACCATATTAGTCCAGAGCTCAGGTCTAGGACCAGGAAATACGACCATATTAGTCCAGAGCTCAGGTCCAGAACCAGGAAATACGACCATATTAGTCCAGATCTCAGGTCTAGAACCAGGAAATACGACCATATTAGTCCAGAGCTCAAATCTAGAACCAGGAAATATGACCATATTAGTCCAGAGCTCAAATCTAGAACCAGGAAATATGACCATATTAGTCCAGAGCTCAGGTCTAGAACCAGGAAATACGACCATATTAGTCCAGAGCTCAAATCTAGAACCAGGAAATATGACCATATTAGTCCAGTGCTCAGGTCCAGAACCAGGAAATACGACCATATTAGTCCAGATCTCAGGTCTAGAACCAGGAAATACGACCATATTAGTCCAGATCTCAGGTCTAGAACCAGGAAATACGACCATATTAGTCCAGAGCTCAGGTCTAGAACCAGGAAATACGACCATATTAGTCCAGAGCTCAGGTCCAGAACCAGGAAATACGACCATATTAGTCCAGATCTCAGGTCTAGAACCAGGAAATACGACCATATTAGTCCAGAGCTCAGGTCTAGAACAAGGAAATACGACCATATTAGTCCAGTGCTCAGGTCTAGAACCAGGAAATACGACCATATTAGTCCAGAGCTCAAATCTAGAACCAGGAAATATGACCATATTAGTCCAGAGCTCAGGTCTAGAACCAGGAAATACGACCATATTTGTCCAGAGCTCAGGTCCAGAACCAGGAAATACGACCATATTAGTCCAGATCTCAGGTCTAGAACCAGGAAATATGACCATATTAGTCCAGTGCTCAGGTCTAGAACCAGGAAAAACGACCATATTAGTCCAGTGCTCAGGTCTAGAACCAGGAAATATGACCATATTAGTACAGAGCTCAAATCTAGAACCAGGAAATATGACCATATTAGTCCAGAGCTCAGGTCTAGAACCAGGAAATACGACCATATTAGTCCAGAGCTCAGGTCTAGAACAAGGAAATACGACCATATTAGTCCAGTGCTCAGGTCTAGAACCAGGAAATACGACCATATTAGTCCAGAGCTCAAATCTAGAACCAGGAAATATGACCATATTAGTCCAGAGCTCAGGTCTAGAACCAGGAAATACGACCATATTTGTCCAGAGCTCAGGTCCAGAACCAGGAAATACGACCATATTAGTCCAGATCTCAGGTCTAGAACCAGGAAATATGACCATATTAGTCCAGTGCTCAGGTCTAGAACCAGGAAAAACGACCATATTAGTCCAGTGCTCAGGTCTAGAACCAGGAAATATGACCATATTAGTACAGAGCTCAAATCTAGAACCAGGAAATACGACCATATTAGTCCAGTGCTCAGGTCTAGAACCAGGAAATACGACCATATTAGTCCAGATCTCAGGTCTAGAACCAGGAAATACGACCATATTAGTCCAGAGCTCAGGTCTAGAACCAGGAAATACGACCATATTAGTCCAGATCTCAGGTCTAGAACCAGGAAATACGACCATATTAGTCCAGAGCTCAGGTCTAGAACCAGGAAATACGACCATATTAGTCCAGAGCTCAAATCTAGAACCAGGAAATATGACCATATTAGTCCAGTGCTCAGGTCCAGAACCAGGAAATACGACCATATTAGTCCAGAGCTCAGGTCTAGAACCAGGAAATACGACCATATTAGTCCAGTGCTCAGGTCTAGAACCAGGAAATACGACCATATTAGTCCAGAGCTCAGGTCTAGAACCAGGATATACGACCATATTAGTCCAGTGCTCAGGTCTAGAACCAGGAAATATGACCATATTAGTCCAGAGCTCAGGTCTAGGACCAGGAAATACGACCATATTAGTCCAGAGCTCAGGTCTAGAACCAGGAAATACGACCATATTAGTCCAGTGCTCAGGTCCAGAACCAGGAAATACGACCATATTAGTCCGGTGCTCAGGTCTAGAACCAGGAAATATGACCATATTAGTCCAGTGCTCAGGTCCAGAACCAGGAAATACGACCATATTAGTCCAGTGCTCAGGTCTAGAACCAGGAAATACGACCATATTAGTCCGGTGCTCAGGTCTAGAACCAGGAAATATGACCATATTAGTCCAGAGCTCAGGTCTCTGCTTTGGCTTCCTGTCGCTCAAAGAACAGACTTTAAAACAGCTCTGCTCCTGTACAAGTCTCCTCATGGTCTAAGTACATTTCTGACATGTTAGAGCCAAATTAACCAGCTGGGACTCTGAGAACCTCAGGGAGGGTCTCCTGCTGGGGCCCAGAGTCAGGACTACACAAGCTGAGGCTGCATTTCAGCTTTATGCTCCTAAAATCTGGAACAGTCCTCCAGAAGATGTGAGACAGCCTCAGCTCTAACAGTTTAAATCCAGGCTGAAAACAGTTTATTTAGCTGTGCATATGACAACTAAAAGTATTTTATCTGCACTCTGAGCTTTTAATTTAATTAATTAATGATTATAATGATTTTATTTGCCTTCTTGTGATTTTATGTAGCTTTAAAGCACTTTGAATTGTGTACGAATTGTGCTCTACTTGCCTTGCCTAAAAGGCTGGATTGACGGTAAAATATCAGCTGGACTGTTGCAGACAGGCTGGACATCAGAAAGTCATGAAAGTAAATCCTCACATTAATATTCAGTTTGGTCACAACATTTTTGCTGTGTTTCTGCTTGTAAATAGAAAACCTTTAAAAGAGCATTTTGATGCAGAGTAGTGAGAGGAATGTGCTGCTGCCGGAAGGATCAGCTGAGGCGCTGTCAGATGTCTGGAGAAACACAATCTGAGCCCTAACACTTATCTTCCTGCCTGCAGCGTCACCTGAGAGCTCAGCCAGGTGACTCTGTGACCTCTGACCCTGAGAAAAAACATGCTCACATATTGACCTGCTCATGAACCAAGCTGTGTGACAGACTGATGCTTTTGAGTTCCAGTCTGTACCAACAGCTGGAAAAATCAAATCATCAGTCAAAGGAAAATGTTTCAGAATCGTTTGTCTTTAGTCCAAAAGCTTTATTACATTTCAGACTCATCTCTCTTGTATCTTATTGGCATCTTAAAGAGCAGCCTTCTCCAATTCCACGAATGGTTACCGCGATAACAGGTGTTTTTGTCTGTGGAGGTTAAAGAAGGAAGGTTGAGTCCTGTTTCTGTCTGGGTTGGCATGGAAAGCATGAGCATGGTGACATGGTTTCATGAATCCTGGAACTCGCTCCTGCTGCTCAGCAGCTGCCTGCAGCTCTTTGGGTTGAGTGCAGATGAACTGACTTCATTAAACTTTGTCCTAGCATGACTGAATGCTAGGAGCTTCTTAATGGCACTGCAACACGTTGAACTGCTGAAACTCCACAAGAAGGACTGAAGGGTTCAGTTGATGAGACGATCCGACTCTACCTGCATCTGTGCGACCCATCTCAAGCCAAGAAGTAAAAATATTACCATATTACTTCTGATTAGAAGTGAAACAGTGTTGAAACATTTGTGTATACATATTGTACTTTGGGCTGCAGGGTTCCTGGTTCGAATCCCGGCTGGTTCTGTCTGTGTGGAGTCACGTTCTCCCCATGTGTGCCTGGGTTCTCTCCGGTTCTCCGGCTTCCTCCCACCGTCCAGAAACATGCTGTCAGGTTAACTGGTGTCTCTAAACATGTCCTTAGGAGTGAGTGTAGTTCTTTGTCTCTTTCTCCTGTCCAGCTGAACCCCGCCTCTCGCCCGATGACCGCTGGGACAGGCTCCAGCCCCCCTGCTGCCCTTAATTGGATTAAGTGGGTATAGAAAATGGATGGATATTGTACTTCCTGCTGTGTAATGGCACCCTATCCCAGCACTTACCTTGTACTTCCCTCCCCCCTCTATCTCTGCACTTTATCTTCTGCTCTTCCTTCTATGCCTGCACCCTATCTCTACTCTGTCCCCTCTGACAGAGTCGGACTCCTGGGTTCCTTCTATGGAGCTTATTGTTAGCTTTTATATAGCTGTTATGTTACCCAGTGCTGCTCAGTTAAACAGAGAAACCCAGGCCTCCCTGTCCCCGGCCACTTCCTCCAGCTCTTCCGGGGGGACCCCGAGGCGTTCCCAGGCCAGCCGAGAGACATAGTCTCTCCAACGTGTCCTGGGTCTTCCCCGGGTCTCCTCCCAGTGGGACGGGCCCAGAACACCTCCCCAGGGAGGCGTCCAGGAGGCATCCTAACCAGATGCACCTCATCTGACTCCTCTCAATGCGGAGGAGCAGCGGTTCTACTCCGAGTCCCTCCCGGATCACTGAGCTTCTCACCCTGTCTCTAAGGGAGGCCCAGAAGACCATTTCCTTCGCTTGTATTCGCGATCTCGTTCTTTTGGTCTCTCCCCACAACTCGTGACCATCGGTGAGGATGGGAACCTAGACTGACCAGTAAATAGAGAGCTTCACCTTCTGGCTCAGCTCCTTCTTCACAGCGACGGATCGGTGCAGCAGCACTGCAGACGCTGCACCGATCCGCCGTCAATCTCCCGTAGCTGTTTATCCCAAACACGATCCACTCTGCTCTCAGCTGGATGTCCGGCCGGTGCTGCCTGTTATCTGACACTTCAGTGTGCAGGAATCTGAACAAAGTCCAGCTGCTTTTATCAGGCTGGATAATGTGAGACCAAAGTCACACCAACACTGTCTGAGCTGACTTCTCAATATTGTTCTCTCTGTGACATGAAGTCACTCAGCGCTCAGCTCCATGCTGGGACTGGGAGAAAAGTTAATCTTTCAATGGTCTTCCAGCTCTTATCAGATAAAAGCCCAAAGCTTTAGGGCAGTGAGAGCAGAGTTCAGCGCAGTGATTCATCCGTGTTTTCATTTCATGTTGACATTTTAAAGTAATGAACACAGAGGATGGTATGGATTATCTTTCCTTTATCATCACCTGGCTACAAACTCTGCTTCTGATTATCAGCACATGGAGCTCGTCACAGCAGACAATCTGTGTTTCAGTGTGTAAGATGGGTAAAAGTTTCTTTTGTGTGCTTCAAATAATAAGCACTTTTACTGAATTTACTGGCAGAGAGAAGATGGAAAAAGCCAAAAGATGCAGAGAAGGAGGTGCTGAGTACAGCTGATAGAAGAGATTATGTAACCAGGAAGTGATGTAAAATAATTTAATTTGAGATTCCGTGTAACAACAGTTCTGTTGGACAGTCGAGTCGGGATGGATGGATGGATGATGGATGGATGGATGGATGATGGATGATGGATGATGGATGGATGGATGGATGGATGGATGATGGATGGATGGATGGATGATGGATGGATGATGGATGGATGATGGATGGATGGATGATGGATGGATGATGGATGATGGATGGATGGATGATGGATGATGGATGGATGATGGATGATGGATGGATGGATGGATGGATGATGGATGGATGATGGATGGATGGATGATGGATGATGGATGATGGATGGATGATGGATGATGGATGATGGATGATGGATGGATGATGGATGGATGGATGGATGATGGATGATGGATGGATGATGGATGATGGATGGATGGATGGATGGATGATGGATGGATGGATGGATGGATGGATGGATGGATGATGGATGGATGATGGATGGATGATGGATGGATGATGGATGGATGGATGGA
>JAVGWW010000001.1:642500-652500 GCA_036924055.1 Leuresthes tenuis
CTAACCTAAACTGCCAGCTGGACTGTGATCCTTATTTAACTTTTTATAAGAGACAAAGGTTGGTTTAACTTCAGATGTTCAGATTTAATTTACTGTGGTGATTCCTGATTAAATAACGTTCTTAAAGGACAGATCATCATTTTTAAATCTTTCATCTAAGAAAGTCCTGGAAGGAGGGTAGATGGAGACCAACTCAATTCAGTTCAGTTTTATTCATAAAGAAACAAAAGTCACTTCAGACTCACAGTCCAATTCAAGCCAATTAGAGTCAAATTCATTCCTATAAAATCAAATCCAATTCACTTAATTCAAAATGAGTCCAATTCATACAGAGTCAATTAAAAAAGCATCCTGAGCTGCAGGAGGCGACTGTGGAGAGAAATAACTCCCTTTAACAGGAAGAAACCTCCATCAGAACCAGAACCAGGAAGAAACCTCCATCAGAACCAGAACCAGGAAGAAACCTCCATCAGAACCAGAACCAGGAAGAAACCTCCATCAGAACCAGAACCAGGAAGGGTCCATCTGCCTGGACCAGCTGGGGCTGAGAGGACAGGAAAGAGGGGACAACAAGCAGCGTAACACCAGGCCAGAGACACCTGCTGAGAGAGAGAAACACAAGTTAATGACAGCAATGATGTCATCTGTACATGGAGGGAGGAGAGGTGCATCATGGGAGCTCCCCCAGCAGGCTGGGCCTATAGCAGCAGAACTATGGGATGTTTCAGGCTCACCTGAGCCATCCCTAACTATAAGCTTTATCAGAAAGGAAAGTTTCAGCCTGATCTTAAAGGTAGAGAGGGTGTCTGCTTCCTGAAGCCAAACTGGCAGCTGGTTCCACAGAGAGGGGCCTGATAACTGAAGGCTCTGCCTCCCATTCTGCTTTTAGGGGCCTGATAACTGAAGGCTCTGCCTCCCATTCTGCTTTTAGGGGCCTGATAACTGAAGGCTCTGCCTCCCATTCTGCTTTTAGGGGCCTGATAACTGAAGGCTCTGCCTCCCATTCTGCTTTTAGGGGCCTGATAACTGAAGGCTCTGCCTCCCGTTCTGCTTTTAGGGGCCTGATAACTGAAGGCTCTGCCTCCCATTCTGCTTTTAGGGGCCTGATAACTGAAGGCTCTGCCTCCCATTCTGCTTTTAGGGGCCTGATAACTGAAGGCTCTGCCTCCCGTTCTGCTTTTAGGGGCCTGATAACTGAAGGCTCTGCCTCCCATTCTGCTTTTAGGGGCCTGATAACTGAAGGCTCTGCCTCCCATTCTGCTTTTAGGGGCCTGATAACTGAAGGCTCTGCCTCCCATTCTGCTTTTAGGGGCCTGATAACTGAAGGCTCTGCCTCCCATTCTGCTTTTAGGGGCCTGATAACTGAAGGCTCTGCCTCCCATTCTGCTTTTAGGGGCCTGATAACTGAAGGCTCTGCCTCCCATTCTGCTTTTAGGGGCCTGATAACTGAAGGCTCTGCCTCCCATTCTGCTTTTAGGGGCCTGATAACTGAAGGCTCTGCCTCCCATTCTGCTTTTAGGGGCCTGATAACTGAAGGCTCTGCCTCCCATTCTGCTTTTAGGGGCCTGATAACTGAAGGCTCTGCCTCCCATTCTGCTTTTAGGGGCCTGATAACTGAAGGCTCTGCCTCCCATTCTGCTTTTAGGGGCCTGATAACTTAAGGCTCTGCCTCCCATTCTGCTTTTAGGGGCCTGATAACTGAAGGCTTTGCCTCCCATTCTGCTTTTAGGGGCAGAATAAACGCATCACTACAGTAGTTCAGTCCTGAAGGAACAGATGCATGGAGCAGTTTCTCTGCTCTGAGACAGGATGGTCCTGATTTTAATGATATTACGAAGGTGAAAGAAGGCAGAAACCTGTTTTATATGGAGTCAGAGGACAGATCCTGGTCAGAAATAACTCCAAGGTTCCTCCCTGTAGGAGCCACAGAAATCCCATCCAGAGGAACTATATAACCGGACAGTTTCTCCCTGCCACAGCAACACTTTGGTCTCTGCCTGAAGAAGATTAAATTACTTGGTTTAGCAGACGATGATAATTAGGTCTTAAACCCTTTGTGTTTAGAACAGATCCAAAGTGTCTTGATGCCATTTTAACTGTTTGCATCAGTTTCTGAAGCTGCTTTTTTTGCCTTGAGATGATTCAGTTACTTGCTGCCTCTCAGCTGCTTTCCGGTGGATTCTCTGTTAGGAACCCTCCAGAACCAAAGGGACTAATCAGCTTTAATCAGCTTTACTCCATTTCACCAGCAACATGCACTGCTCTCAGAATTCACTGCAACTTCAGATAAAGTTTGATGCTCCATGCATGATGATCAGTGGTCCTGACCTCAGGGATCAGCTGCAGCTCCGCTTGATCTTTCCCCCTTTGTTCTTACCTTTTGATTCCAACTTTGGATTTATTTCCCAATAATTCTGCTCTCTGTGAGTCTGAGATTTCAACATCCCAGGAAAAGCAGCTCCTTAAATGAACAGCAAGCACAGGCATATCCCACATGGGGCTGATAGATGAGCCAACAGACACATTTCGGCTCCCAGGGCATGTTTTACCTTATCGGCCCTTTATGCTGCAGGGCCCCAGGGCTTAACAATAAACTCAGCTAAATGCTGAATAAATGTCATATTTGTCATGTTCAGAAATATTTCAACATTTAAAGCTGCCCACATTCCTATAGTCAGAGAACGGAGGGTGAAGTAGGACCCAGATGCAGTTCTTCAATAGAACAAGATCACCAAAGAAGGGGAGCGAGAAGGAAAGGTGCAGCAGAGCCGGATCCCAAAAATACTCAACTACAGAAACTCCACAAGTCTATGAAACAAGTCTATGAAACAAGACTATGAAACAAGACTATGAAACAAGTCTATGAAACAAGTCTATGAAACAAGACTATGAAACAAGTCTATGAAACAAGACTATGAAACAAGTCTATGAAACAAGTCTATGAAACAAGACTATGAAACAAGTCTATGAAACAAGTCTATGAAACAAGACTATGAAACAAGTCTATGAAACAAGACTATGAAACAAGACTATGAAACAAGTCTATGAAACAAGACTATGAAACAAGTCTATGAAACAAGACTATGAAACAAGTCTATGAAACAAGACTATGAAACAAGACTATGAAACAAGTCTATGAAACAAGTCTATGAAACAAGACTATGAAACAAGACTATGAAACAAGACTATGAAACAAGACTATGAAACAAGACTATGAAACAAGACTATGAAACAAGACTATGAAACAAGTCTATGAAACAAGTCTATGAAACAAGACTATGAAACACGTCTATGAAACAAGTCTATGAAACAAGGCTATGAAACAAGTCTATGAAACAAGTCTATGAAACAAGTCTATGAAACAAGACTATGAAACAAGTCCATGAAACAAGACTATGAAACAAGACTATGAAACAAGTCTATGAAACAAGACTATGAAACAAGACTATGAAACAAGTCTATGAAACAAGACTATGAAACAAGACTATGAAACAAGTCTATGAAACAAGACTATGAAACAAGTCCATGAAACAAGACTATGAAACAAGACTATGAAACAAGACTATGAAACAAGTCTATGAAACAAGTCTATGAAACAAGACTATGAAACACGTCTATGAAACAAGTCTATGAAACAAGGCTATGAAACAAGTCTATGAAACAAGTCTATGAAACAAGTCTATGAAACAAGACTATGAAACAAGACTATGAAACAAGTCTATGAAACAAGACTATGAAACAAGTCTATGAAACAAGGCTATGAAACAAGACTATGAAACAAGACTATGAAACAAGTCTATGAAACAAGTCTATGAAACAAGACTATGAAACAAGTCCATGAAACAAGACTATGAAACAAGACTATGAAACAAGTCTATGAAACAAGACTATGAAACAAGACTATGAAACAAGTCTATGAAACAAGACTATGAAACAAGACTATGAAACAAGTCTATGAAACAAGACTATGAAACAAGACTATGAAACACGTCTATGAAACAAGTCTATGAAACAAGGCTATGAAACAAGTCTATGAAACAAGTCTATGAAACAAGTCTATGAAACAAGACTATGAAACAAGACTATGAAACAAGTCTATGAAACAAGACTATGAAACAAGTCTATGAAACAAGTCCATGAAACAAGACTATGAAACAAGACTATGAAACAAGTCTATGAAACAAGTCTATGAAACAAGACTATGAAACAAGTCTATGAAACAAGACTATGAAACAAGTCTATGAAACAAGACTATGAAACAAGACTATGAAACAAGTCTATGAAACAAGTCTATGAAACAAGACTATGAAACAAGTCTATGAAACAAGTCTATGAAACAAGACTATGAAACAAGTCTATGAAACAAGACTATGAAACAAGACTATGAAACAAGACTATGAAACAAGACTATGAAACAAGACTATGAAACAAGACTATGAAACAAGTCTATGAAACAAGACTATGAAACAAGACTATGAAACAAGACTATGAAACAAGACTATGAAACAAGTCTATGAAACAAGTCTATGAAACAAGACTATGAAACACGTCTATGAAACAAGTCTATGAAACAAGGCTATGAAACAAGTCTATGAAACAAGTCTATGAAACAAGTCTATGAAACAAGTCTATGAAACAAGACTATGAAACAAGTCCATGAAACAAGACTATGAAACAAGTCTATGACACAAGGCTATGAAACAAGACTATGAAACAAGACTATGAAACAAGTCTATGAAACAAGTCTATGAAACAAGACTATGAAACAAGACTATGAAACAAGACTATGAAACAAGACTATGAAACAAGACTATGAAACAAGACTATGAAACAAGTCTATGAAACAAGACTATGAAACAAGACTATGAAACAAGACTATGAAACAAGACTATGAAACAAGTCTATGAAACAAGTCTATGAAACAAGACTATGAAACACGTCTATGAAACAAGTCTATGAAACAAGGCTATGAAACAAGTCTATGAAACAAGTCTATGAAACAAGTCTATGAAACAAGTCTATGAAACAAGACTATGAAACAAGTCCATGAAACAAGACTATGAAACAAGACTATGAAACAAGTCTATGAAACAAGACTATGAAACAAGACTATGAAACAAGTCTATGAAACAAGACTATGAAACAAGTCTATGAAACAAGACTATGAAACAAGTCTATGAAACAAGACTATGAAACAAGACTATGAAACAAGTCTATGAAACAAGTCTATGAAACAAGACTATGAAACAAGTCTATGAAACAAGTCTATGAAACAAGACTATGAAACAAGTCTATGAAACAAGACTATGAAACAAGACTATGAAACAAGACTATGAAACAAGACTATGAAACAAGACTATGAAACAAGTCTATGAAACAAGACTATGAAACAAGACTATGAAACAAGACTATGAAACAAGACTATGAAACAAGTCTATGAAACAAGTCTATGAAACAAGACTATGAAACACGTCTATGAAACAAGTCTATGAAACAAGGCTATGAAACAAGTCTATGAAACAAGTCTATGAAACAAGTCTATGAAACAAGTCTATGAAACAAGACTATGAAACAAGTCCATGAAACAAGACTATGAAACAAGTCTATGACACAAGGCTATGAAACAAGGCTATGAAACAAGTCTATGAAACAAGTCTATGAAACAAGACTATGAAACAAGACTATGAAACAAGACTATGAAACAAGACTATGAAACAAGTCTATGAAACAAGACTATGAAACAAGACTATGAAACAAGTCTATGAAACAAGACTATGAAACAAGACTATGAAACAAGACTATGAAACAAGTCTATGAAACAAGTCTATGAAACAAGTCTATGAAACAAGTCTATGAAACAAGACTATGAAACAAGACTATGAAACAAGACTATGAAACAAGACTATGAAACAAGACTATGAAACAAGTCTATGAAACAAGACTATGAAACAAGACTATGAAACAAGTCTATGAAACAAGTCTATGAAACAAGTCTATGAAACAAGTCTATGAAACAAGACTATGAAACAAGACTATGAAACAAGTCTATGAAACAAGACTATGAAACAAGTCTATGAAACAAGTCTATGAAACAAGTCTATGAAACAAGACTATGAAACAAGTCTATGAAACAAGTCCATGAAACAAGTCCATGAAACAAGTCCATGAAACAAGTCCATGAAACAAGACTATGAAACAAGTCTATGAAACAAGTCTATGAAACAAGGCTATGAAACAAGTCTATGAAACAAGGCTATGAAACAAGTCTATGAAACAAGTCTATGAAACAAGACTATGAAACAAGACTATGAAACAAGACTATGAAACAAGACTATGAAACAAGACTATGAAACAAGTCTATGACACAAGGCTATGAAACAAGGCTATGAAACAAGTCTATGAAACAAGGCTATGAAACAAGGCTATGAAACAAGTCTATGAAACAAGACTATGAAACAAGACTATGAAACAAGACTATGAAACAAGACTATGAAACAAGACTATGAAACAAGACTATGAAACAAGGCTATGAAACAAGGCTATGAAACAAGTCTATGAAACAAGACTATGAAACAAGACTATGAAACAAGACTATGAAACAAGTCTATGAAACAAGGCTATGAAACAAGACTATGAAACAAGAC
Organism: Leuresthes tenuis; assembly: GCA_036924055.1. Classification (NCBI taxonomy): domain Eukaryota; kingdom Metazoa; phylum Chordata; class Actinopteri; order Atheriniformes; family Atherinopsidae; genus Leuresthes; species Leuresthes tenuis. The sequence goes on from JAVGWW010000001.1 coordinate 649,145, forward strand.
TATGAAACAAGTCTATGAAACAAGACTATGAAACAAGACTATGAAACAAGACTATGAAACAAGACTATGAAACAAGACTATGAAACAAGTCTATGAAACAAGACTATGAAACAAGACTATGAAACAAGACTATGAAACAAGACTATGAAACAAGTCCATGAAACAAGACTATGAAACAAGTGACTGTGGTAAACAAAACTGCACGACTATGATTAACAAGCCTTAACTGAGGCATGAAGGGAAGTGAGGATTCTGCAACGAATGAGAGGAAACCAGGAGACTAAATGCTGAGGAGGGAGTGAAAGAAGAGTTACTGAAAGAGTGCAGCTGATGGCAGAGGAGAAACGTGACAAGAACTGACTCTAAAAACATGACAAGAACTGACTCTAAAAACATGAGAAGAACCTGAAAACACACAGAACCTGAACAGTAAGCTAAACATAAACTGTGACACCTGTCATCCTGCAGCACTGAATGAACAGGCTTCACCTTCCAAACAACAGGCTGCAGAACATGCAGCAGTTTACTTTTCTGTGAGAACAGGGTGTGATCATTGTGTAAAAGCATGGATTACATCAGAGGAGCAGGCCGGGGTTTCCCTCCTGAACTCCACTCTGTGTCCTCCATCACGTTCTTCTTCTTCTTTGGTGGCGATGAACCAACTCTCAGCAGCTCGGACTTAATGTCCTCTGACTCATCATGGTGTCCTCGTTGCTTCAGGCTCACATTTACACAGTTGGGAAAGTCTCCAGTCTGACTCCGCCTCCCCATATCTGAACATCCTTTACGGTAAAATGCAGTCAACACGCTGGCCTTGCTGTAGCAGACTGCAGAAACACTGGGCGCCTTGTGGTCACACGGAGTCACGAATGCGGCGTCCTCACTGGCCAGTATGTACTGTCAGGTTTCCAGAGGGACTCAGGACGCAGATGCAGGGTGGTTCAAGATGGTTTTATTTAAATAAAACACAAGACAGATCACGGCACTGCAGGGCGACCTCCCGGCAGCGCAAAAGAAAAGAAATAAAACTCCTAAGCGCTCTCCTCCCTATCTGTGGTGGAGCTACGAAAGTTACAAAACATAGAATCTCTCCAAACTGGGAGGAAAACAGAAATGCAATGAACACTTAAAGCAAAGACACGCTCTCAAAATGAGGCGGAATAAAACAAAAGGCGCACTCTTAATAAAACAGAGGCTCTATGAAACTTTAGCGATAATAAAAACTCTCCTTTAACGGAGGCGACTAGGAAGAGTAACAACGAAAAATCACTCCCTGAAAACGGAGGAAAAACAAAGCTGTGAAACTTACCGTTATAATAAATAAACTAAGGCTATGGAACAAGAATAAATTACAAAACAAGACAAAACTGCAGGAGAGTCGCTCGCTGCAGGCTCGAGGAATCTGTGGAGAGACAAGACAAAGGCTGGTAATGCAAAAGGAGACAACATACTGGCACGAGACTAGACAGATAGTCTGGGAAACAGACTATCTGAACACATGAGGGACCAAAGGGGAACAGGTGGAAAGACTTTGGGAATCAGGGAAGACAACGAGACGTCTGACACGGGAGGAGAAGGTCAGTGCTTTCAAAATAAAAGAGGAAAAGACATGAAACAGAACATAAACGGTGACACAGATGAGCTCGTGTTTGTCTCACTTTCAGCACCTGATGATGGTTCATGTGATCTATGATTCATTCTCTTCTTAAATTAAATCCGTGACAAACATGGTCCTGTTAGCTTCAACATCTTTCATGGGATATTGCTTCTTTTGTTTTCTGTGCATGAATCTGTGACTTAAAGATCAGAGATAAACTGAATAAATGAGGTGTGAGAACATCAGTGAGTTTGATTTATGGCGTTTTTGTTCTTTCCTGCATCCCGTCCCGCTCTGCTGCCTCCAGGGAATCAAAGTTTTCTTTAATCTGGTGTTCACAGGGGAGGACGAGGTTCTGGAAACTTCATTCTGATGCTGCTTAGTATTAAAGTATCTGCTGGGCTGCACAGATGTGTATTTATTCATGTTAAAGGTTTCCGAAATGTCCTCAAACATGTTTTGATGGATTCAGAGTTGATCTGGGATTTCTCCACCAATCAGCCCTTCGAGCCCATTCCAGATCGCGGGGGAGGTCTGTGGGATCTCTTTAATTAAACTCTGACATGTCAGGAATGTTGATGTGTTTCTGGGGTGTTAACAGAGAGTCTGGTAATATTCCACATTTCTCTTGTGGTCATTAAATGCTCTGCGGTGTCGGAGTCTGAGCTGCAGAGCTCCAAACCCTCGAGTGAAGGCCTCAGAAACACCTTCCTGCATCACCTGACGCATGGCCAGGACTGTGTGCCAGGAGGAGGTCCACACATTATGATTAAATTCCCATGAGTCGTCCAACTCATTCAGTCACTGTTCGTTGAGTTAAACACGTGAGACGCTTCACTTCACAGGTTGTTCTGAGATACGACTCGTCAGTAAATATGAAGAAAACTTTAAGTCAGAAGGACGTGTGGGAAGGCAGGAGGGGAAGTCACCTGCTGTTAGCCTGGTTAGCCTGGTTAGCCTGGATAGCGTGGTTAGCCTGGTTAGCCTGGTTAGCCTGGATAACGTGGTTAGCCTGGTTAGCTTGGTTAATGTGGTTAGCCTGGTTAGCCTGGTTAGCTTGGTTAGCCTGGTTAACGTGGTTAGCCTGGTTAGACTGGTTAGCTTGGTTAGCCTGGTTAGCTTGGTTAGCTTGGTTAACGTGGTTAGTCTGGTTAGCCTGGTTAGCTTGGTTAACGTGGTTAGTCTGGTTAGCCTGGTTAACCTGGTTAGCCTGGTTAGCTAGGTTAACATGGTTAGCCTGGTTAGCTTGGTTAGCCTGGTTAGCCTGGTTAACCTGGTTAACGTGGTTAGCCTGGTTAGCTTGATTAACCTGGTTAGCCTGGTTAGCCTGGTTAGCTTGGTTAGCCTGGTTAACCTGGTTAGCTTGGTTAGCTTGGTTAGCCTGGTTAGCCTGGTAAACGTGGTTAGCCTGGTTAGCCTGGTTAACCTGGTTAGCCTGGTTAGCCTGGTTAGCTTGGTTAGCCTGGTTAGCTAGGTTAACATGGTTAGCCTGGTTAGCTTGGTTAACGTGGTTAGCCTGGTTAGCTTGGTTAGCCTGGTTAGCCTGGTTAACGTGGTTAGCCTGGTTAGCTTGATTAACCTGGTTAGCTTGGTTAGCCTGGTTAACCTGGTTAGCTTGGTTAGCTTGGTTAGCCTGGTTAACCTGGCTAACCTGTTACTGCTGACTGGTTAAATTTCATTATCGAGTCTGATTCTTAACTTTGACCTCAGATAAGAGGTCAGTTATCACATGCACACGCTGAACAGAACAGGGCCCAAC
>JAVGWW010000001.1:658036-663036 GCA_036924055.1 Leuresthes tenuis
ACACACACACACACACACACACAGACACACACACACAGACACACACACACACACACACACAGACACACACACACACACACACACACACACACACACACACAGACACACACACACAGACACACACACACACACACACACACACACACACACACACACACACACACACACACACACACACACACACACACACACACACACACACACACACAGACACACACACACACACACACACACACACAGACACACACACACAGACACACACACACACACACACACACACACACACAGACACACACACACACACACACACACACACACAAACACACACAAACACACACACACACACACAGACAGACAGATATTCCTGTTTTACAGCCGGTCTTACACATGTTTTACACATTTTTTACACATTTTTTACAATTATTTTACACCTGTTTTACATCTGTGTTTTACACCTATTTTACACCTGTTTTACATCTGTGTTTTACACCTATTTTACACCTGTTTTACATCTGTGTTTTACACCTGTTTTACACCTGTTTTACTCCTGTTTTACACCTTTTTTATACCTGTTTTACAGCCGGTCTCACGCCTGTTTTACATCTGTGTTTTAAACCTATTTTACACATGTTTTACAGCCAGTCTTACACCTGTTTTATATCTGTGTTTTACACCTATTTTACACCTGTTTTACAGCCGGTCTTACACTTGTTTTACATCTGTTTTACAGCCGGTCTTACACCTGTTTTACACCTTTTTTTATACCTGTTTTACACCTGTTTTACTCCTGTTTTACACCTTTTTTATACCTGTTTTACAGCCGGTCTCACAGCTATTTTACATCTGTGTTTTAAACCTATTTTACACCTTTTTTACAGCCGGTCTTACACCTGTTTTACAGCCGGTCTCACACCTGTTTTACAGCCGGTCTCACACCTGTTTTACACCTGTTTTACACCTGTTTTACAGCCGGTTTTACACCTGTTTTACAGCCGGTTTTACACCTGTTTTACAGCCGGTCTTACACCTGTTTTACAGCCGGTCTCACACCTGTTTTACACCTGTTTTACAGCCGGTTTTACACCTGTTTTACACCTGTTTTACAGCCGGTCTTACACCTGTTTTACAGCCGGTCTCACACCTGTTTTACACCTGTTTTACAGCCGGTCTCACACCTGTTTTACAGCCGGTCTCACACCTGTTTTACACCTGTTTTACACTTGTTTTACAGCCGGTCTTACACCTGTTTTACATCTGTTTTACACCTGTTTTACAGCCGGTTTTACACCTGTTTTACACCTGTTTTACACCTGTTTTACAGCCGGTCTTACACCACGGAGTAAGATGAACCTTAAACGGTTCCCACAGCAGCTGAATGGTTCGGATCCCAGTAAAGTGACCTCACCGTGCGCTTCAGTCTCACTCTGTACAAGTGAAAGCTTATGTGACGCCATCGCTGGTGGCAGCAAGTATTTTAATGTAGACCTGAATTCTTATCTAATGAGTTAGCTGTACATGTAGCATCTTTTGTTCCAGTGTAATGACAATAAAGGGTTTCTATTACACCCATGAGTAAAATATCCTACTTGCAACACGTCTTATTTAGAGTAACCGAAATAGTCAGAACTTTACACAGCTGGTGTCTGACAGAACCCCCCCACAGACGCTAAAGATGGTTTCAGCTGCACTTCTGGATAAACAATTAAAGGCAAAGAATAGAAAAACAATCCTAAATCCAGATCTACACAAAAAGTAAACCTTTTGTAAGTCTGATCATGGCTCAGGTTCTTTTTGAGTCTTCCTACTGAGAAACAAAGAGATAAACCTGGAAGTACCGATCAGTCTGAGAGTGGACACAACCTCCACCTGACTAACAAACCACGAGGTCGTTTCTGCCGGCTGATCTGAGGTCAGGTGACCCTGAAAGACGGCCGCCCTTCCTGGTTCTGGTTCTGATGGATCTCAGGATGGGGGATTGGATCAGAGAGAAGTTTCAGTGCAGTCTGACGGTTTCCTTTGCTAATGTACTGTTTTAATTGGTTCTGTGAATTGGACTTCATCTCTGGTGCCTTAAGATGACATCGGCTGTGATTTGGCGCTCAGTCGATGAAACTGAATTGAATGCAGTGTTTGTGAAGCTTCGGTCGGGGCAGGTGGTGACGACACGTCTCCCTGACAGACTGTTCAAGAGCACAGAGCCAAACTGACCCAAAGACTGACCCGACTCAGCTGTAGAACCGAGCCACTGTCCGGTTGCACTCAGCAGCCTCTCTGACCACAGATGGTCCCTCATTCTGTGTTTCTACAGGTGAACTTTATTCTGTGTTTCTACAGGTGAACTTTATTCTGTGTTTCTACAGGTGAACTTTATTCTGTGTTTCTACAGGTGAACTTTATTCTGTGTTTCTACAGGTGAACTTTATTCTGTTGGTTCAGGTGATCTCTCCCAGACTCGTGTTGGACGGTGACTCAGGGATCCAAAGCAGGAAGTGTGTGAGTGATGACCTGAAGTAGCATGTGACTCATGAGGCATGCTGGGATACACCCTCCGCTGTCAAAGGGTCATTTCTCAGGATCTACTTCTGCCAACGTTACTAAAAAGTCCAACATGTTGCATAACATTCAACGGCAGTCGACCAGCGTCCATCCCCATGAGAACATTTGTGATAGACCGCCACATCTGTCCCAACCTTCAGCGAGGAAGGGCTCCGCCCCTTTGTTGTCTATGACTCATCAGGAGCAGCTGGCTCAGGTGAACTACCGCAGTTAACCAGTGCTGCTCCTGGTCCCCTCACGTTCACCTGCTCCCTCAGAGCTGTAATCTACAGACTTTGATTTGATCAAACCTTCCGGTCTTTTGAAGCTCACTCCTGCTTTTATCACTTCCTGAGCAGAGTTCCACCTCAGAGCAGACATGGGAGGCTGCTGCTGAGCAGGTGAACACACCTGATGGTGTTGATTCAGTGAAGAACTGGAGGAACTAATCTCATAAACTCATTAAGAACAAAACATAGAAAACATAAGATTCTTCAACGTGAGACATTTCACTGTTTAATTAAAAATGTGAGCTCATCAGTTTCTGTGCTGTCAGAGAGGAGCCAGCAGCTCCTCTGGGAGGCTCAGCTCCTCTGTGGAGGCTCAGCTCCTCTGGGAGGCTCAGCTCCTCTGGGAGGCTCAGCTCCTCGGTGGAGGCTCAGCTCCTCTGGGAGGCTCAGCTCCTCGGTGGAGGCTCAGCTCCTCTATGGAGGCTCAGCTCCTCTGGGAGGCTCAGCTCCTCTATGGAGGCTCAGCTCCTCGGTGGAGGCTCAGCTCCTCAGGGGAGGCTCAGCTCCTCAGGGGAGGCTCAGCTCCTCGGTGGAGGCTCAGCTCCTCTGGGAGGCTCAGCTCCTCGGTGGAGGTTCAGCTCCTCAGAGGAGGCTCAGCTCCTAAGAGGAGGCTCAGCTCCTCTGGGAGGCTCAGCTCCTCTATGGAGGCTCAGCTCCTCTGTGGAGGCTCAGCTCCTCTGTGGAGGCTCAGCTCCTCTGGGAGTCACTTTGGGAGGTTGTGCTGTGGACAGTTTGGGGTCAGGGCTCCCACAACTGTTTCCCTTCAGCCTGCTGCTGCAGCTGGGGATAAATGACCACCATTAGCCTCATTTCAGTGCTCAGACGACACTCCCCCACATCGCATTCCTCACAGAGGGGCTGTTTGTCTTCATCGTGCTCCTGACCGATCCGCCAGCTCAGCCACCGTCACTTCCTTCTGCCCGACGATGGCTGCTGAGCACAGAGGAGAGCGTCTGATGGGCCCACAGCTCAGAGATAAAAGAGGGCCACAAAACAGCAGGTCAAGGGCCTGATGCCCAGTGGGCCTGATGCCCAGTGGGCCTGATGCTCATTCATTACACTGCAGACAGCTTCAGGCTGCGGGGGGCAGAGAGGAAGAGAACCCTCCAGATGGAGAGGCTGGAATCTGAAGAGGTCTGAGAGGAAGAGATGAGGAGGAGCTTTGAGGCTGTGGATGATTTAATCAGACTAAAATGATCCTGGATCTGCTTAAAAGACAAGAAAAAAACCTTTGAAAAAGCAAAATGATCAAAACGGAACAAGAAAATGAAGAAGCCAAGAAAAGTCAAATGTTTAAGGATAGTTTTCAGTGTTCACCTGAAAGCTTTACGATGATTCATTTTCAAACATTAACAGAGAACAGAAATAAAGAGTCAGTAAGAAGGACATTTACTGGTTGGTGCACTGTTCAGTTTCTGGTGGAACACGTGTTCCCTCTGAACCTTCGACATGAAATGAGTCCTTCGTATGAATGAAACGTTCTGATTTGGTGGGTCTGACCCACTCTGACTTGTTTGATGAGGCTGAAAACATTAAAAGGAGGTGGTGTTCCCCAGCTCTGCTTCAGCTCCTGCAGGTCGGAGCCCTGCATGAACCTGCGGCCGGAGGTCCGGCGCCTCGCTGCAGCTGCTTCACACGCAGATCAGGACTGATGTTGTTTTCTGTGACAGGAGAGAGTTACAAAGGAGGAAGAAGAGGAGGGACAGACTGAGACAGCTGGGAAAAACCTCCTCTGCGCTCCTGAGGAGGTTCTGACGGCTCACCACAAATCACCAACTATTTACAATCCCTCCAAAACAAACCAGAAAATAACTTCCCCGAAGTCCAAGAGCAGGACAAACCTCCTCTTCAGCAGGAAAACAAAGGCTGTGTTTACTGAGCGGACAAACACAGACGGACGCCTCCTTAAACAAAGACATGAGGACGGACGAGGAGTGAGACGGATGATGCAGCTCTCATTACCGTCTGGAAACTTTCTCCTGGAGACAAAAGTCAAATTAAAACCCTTTCGCTCCGGGTCCAGTGGAGTCTGCTGTTTGTGAGCTGCATTCCTAACTTTTACTATGACTTCAAACACAGAGATGAGGATCTAAATCTTCATTTAATGGACCCCAGAGTCACCAAACCTGTCATTCAATACACTTTTGACTCCTTATTTTATCTGAAACATTAGTT